>APFE031575614.1:10049-76239 GCA_000404065.3 Pinus taeda | reverse complement strand
GCACTGAGGCTACATCCTGTGACCATGGGTGTACATACTGGTTTTGCATCTTCCATGCCATATTTCTTCAAAATCTGTTTGAGATACTTGGTTTGAGATAAAAACATTCCTCCTTCTTTTTTTTGGATTTGCAAACCAAGGAAATATGTTAGTTCTCCCAGCAAGGACATTTCAAATTCTTTCTGCATGATCAAGGCAAAGCTTTGACTCATAGCTTCTTCATTGCTGCCAAAAATAATGTCATCTACATACACAACAAGTATTAGCAATTTGTCATTTTCAACTTTTATATAAAGATTGCTATCTATTGATCCTTTTGAAAAACCTTGTTGATGAAGATATTTGTCCAAACGATAGTACCAAGCCCTTGGAGCTTGTTTGAGCTGATAGAGAGCCTTTTTTAATCTGCATACAAAATTTGGATCATTTCCAAGAATGAACCCATTTGGCTATTCAATGTATACTTCTTCTTCCAAGTCTCCATTCAGAAAGGCTAATTTCACATCAATTTGAAATACTTTGAAGTTTTGAAAACTTGAGAGAGCAAGGAACATTCGGATGGCCTCAAGTCTTGCAACAGAAGCAAAGGTTTCTTCATAGTCTATTCCTTCTTGCTGCGCATACCCTTTACAAACAAGTCTGGCCTTGTTTCTAATTACTTCTCCATTTTCATTCAATTTATTTTTGAAGACCCATTTTGTTCCGATAACATTCCTATCCTTTGGTCTAGGAACCAGTTCCCAAGTGTTGTTCCTTTCGATTTGCTCAAGTTCTTCATCCATTGCTTTTATCCAACATTCATCTTTGCATGCCTCTTTCACATTTTGTGGTTCAGTAGAGGAGAGTAATGCCAAATAGCTTGAGGCTTCCGCAACTGTTCTTCTTGTTTGTACACCTGCTTCTTTCTGCCCCATAATCTGAGATTCTGGATGATTCTTCTGAACATATCTGGATGGAGTCTTTTTTTCTATTCTTGTCTGCTCCTCTGGTTCTTCTTGAGGTTCTTTTTGAGGTTCTTCTTGAGGTTCTTCATCATTCTGTTGTTGAGGGTAGCCTTCATCTTGTTCGATGTTCATGATGTACTTGTCTAGGGATGTATCCCTTCTCATCAACCACTACATCAATGCTTTCAACAATTCTGCAAGTCTTTTATTGTAGCACTTGTATGCTTTGCTATGTGGAGAGTAACCAAGAAGAATGCCTTCATATGCTCTAGGTTCAAGTTTGCCAAGCTGCTCATCAGTATTCTTAATATAGCATTTGCTCCCAAAGACTTTGAACTGCTTTACCGAAGGAGTCTTACCATTCTAGAGCTCATGAGGAGTTGAGTGTTGTTCACCTGGACATTTGTTTTGTTGAGAATAACCACCGCAGCCGTAGCAGCTTCACCCTAGAAAGTTGCAGGAGTTCCTGTTTCATCAAGCATAGCACGAGCCATTTGTTGGACTGTTTGTTCATTCTTTCCACAACTCCATTTTGCTAAGGAGTTCTAGCTATAGAGAATTCTCTTCTTATCCCGTGTTCTTCACAGAAATAAAAAATTCATTTGAGGTAAACTCCCCACCTCTGTCGGATCTGAGGCACTTAATTTTGTGACCCGATTCATTTTCAGCCAAGGCTTTGAAGGCTTTGAATTTTTCGAGTGCTTCATCTTTGTGCTTCATAAGTCCTAACCAGACAAACCTGGAGAAATCGTCAATGAATAATATCAAGTATTCTTCTCCTCGAGGTGTTCTTTTTCTGAAAGGACCGCATGTATCTGTATGTACTAGCTCAAGAGGCATGCTAGCTGATCCTTCCCTCTCTGGAAAGTTAGTTCTGGTTTGTTTTCCAAACTGACATGATTTGCATATTGTATTATCTGGAATTTTGATGTCTGGAAGACCACGAACTGCCTGGTATTTGCATGCTTTCCTTATCTGTGAGAAGCTTAGATGCCCCAACCTCTGATGCCATAGCCAATGTTCATCATTCTTGCTCAGATAGCATTGTTGTTGTCCTTCTTTGAATATGTATAAATTATTTAGAGTTCTTATGCCTTTGATCGCTGTTTCTCCTGTATCAAGATCACAAACACTACATCCATTTGATCGAAATATTACCTTTGTTCCTTGATCGCACATCTGACTGGCACTCAATAGATTATGCTTTAAGCCATCAACATACATAACATTTCCTCCTTTGACCTTTTCTTTTGAAAGAGCATAACCTTTACCTTTTATGAGTGCAGGCGTGTCATTTCCAAATGAGACCTTCTTCTCCTTCTCCAAGGCACTATATGACTGAAGTTTTTCTTTATCACCTGTCATATGTTTTGAATATCCACTATCGATGTACCATTGATTTTCCTGCCCTTCTGCATATAAGGCTATACCACATCTTTCTGGTTGTGGTTCTTTCATTCTCCATGTTTTCATATTTGAGGCTTGCTCCTTTTGAGTTGCCTGTCGAAACCTGCTCCTGCATTCAGAATCTTGATGACCAAAATTATTACAAATAGAACATTCTATTTCATTTTCAAGAGCACAAAAGTTATTGTGGGTCCTTTTCATGATCCCAGTCATACTCCTCTGTTTTTGAGTTTCTCTAGTCATGATAGTTTTGTAGGCAACACACTGAGCTGCTTTGTGTCCAAAGTTGTGACAAGATAAACATTGGCCATTGAAGAAATTCCTGCGATTATCAACCCTGCGGACCGAACGATTGTGGTTTTCATTGACATTCGTTCTTGAGGCAAATTGAGAATGATTTACCTGTGGTCTATTGTAGATTCTATTTATCCTTGAAGCAGATTTCCCTTGATTTACTTGGTGATCTCTATTCATTCTTGAAGAAAAATGTCCTTGATTTACCTAGTGAGCAGCATTGTGCCTTTGCTCTTGATTGTCAATTTGTTCACTTCTCCTTGCTGCATCAATATAACTTTTGGAGTTGGATGTCTTCTGTGCTTGAGATGCTTTTTCAATATATCCCAGACCTATCTTGATTAGTGGAGAATGTTGTACTTTGGTAATCTCATCTAATGTTTCAGATCCTTTAACAAATCTAAGATTAAGAGCTTTAGTTTTCTCAATCTCTTTTCTAAGTCCCACTATTTCACATTCTAATTTCATGATGTTTTTCACTTTCAGCAATTGGAATTGCAGAGTATCAATAATCATATTTTTCTCTTCTAAACAAATTTGAGTTTAGAAATCTCTTCATAAAGACCTTCTTCATCTATAGCATCCATGAAATCATCATCTTCAAAAGCATTAAAAGTCTATAATTATTACCTTGTTCATCTTCATTACTATTTGAAATCCATCACTGTCTTCATGACTGTAATAGATTTTCTTATTTACATTCTATTTCTTGTTCCATCTAACAGGTTCCTTACCTTTATGAGGACACTTGGCAGCATAGTGACCGACTCTTCCACAAGCAAAACATTTGAAAGGTAACTTACCTCTGAATCTTCCAGCAACCCGTTGAAGGTTCTTGAAAAAATTTGATTCTTCCTCTTCTTCCGACATATGTCCTAAGTCATAAGAATCTCCTTTTCCTGAGGCCTTGAATGCGGCTTCTCTTCTGTCTGATGGTCCCCCTTTCCTCATTTCATAAGCGATTATAATTCCATGTAGTTGTGACATGGTAATTTTCTGTAGATTCTCCTTTTCTTCTATTGTAGAAACTTTTGATTCAAACTTAGAAGACAAAGATCTCAGAGCCTTTTCAACCACAACATCCTCTTTTATTTCTTCACCCAAATTTTTCATACAATTAACAATCTCATCTATGCGTAGGAAATAGTTAGCCACACTTTCATCATTGTACATTCTAAGATTTTCATATTGAATTCTGAGGGTTTGAAGTTTTTCTCTTTTTACCTATTCATCTCCTTCATAGATCAGAACGATCTTGTCCCATATTTCTTTTGCAGTTTTATACTGCATAACCTTGACGAATTCTGATTGAGATAGACATCCTAATAGAGTATTCACAGCCTTTACATTAGTTTCAAACTGCTTCTTCTCAGCCAGATCTATAGGAGTTGCTGATGGAAAAGTGTACCCTGTATCTATGATATCCCAGACTTATGTACCAAGAGATTGAAGATAGGTTCTAACTCTTACCTTCCAATAGAGGAAGTTGGTCCCATCAAAAATTGGTGGCCTAATTGATGCTTCTCTCTCGTAGTTGCTCATGATGATATATATTCCTTCAAGCGATCAAGCTTCTTCTGAAGAACCTGGCTCTGATACCAATTGTTGGAAATAATACTGAGAGGGGGGGTGAATCAGTATTATCTGGTCAATTATTTTCTTTTTCCAACCCAGAACATATACGCTACTTCAGTTAGAGAAAACCGCGTATATATGCAACTATAGATAAGGAAACCTGCATATACCATACAAACTTATAATTTAAAATATTCTACATATGTTGAACATTAATCTGTGCATCAGGATCATATAAACAGTAAC
The DNA here is from genome assembly GCA_000404065.3 of Pinus taeda. Classification (NCBI taxonomy): domain Eukaryota; kingdom Viridiplantae; phylum Streptophyta; class Pinopsida; order Pinales; family Pinaceae; genus Pinus; species Pinus taeda. The sequence continues at coordinate 71,773 of APFE031575614.1, read as the reverse complement.
CAGGAACAAAAAAATAGAGTAGAAGACAATCACACACAAGAACACAAGATATAAGGTGGAAACCTAGTGTGGGTGAAAACCACCTACTGCAATATGTCTCTATCTTTTCAATTAGAAACTTCTTTTTACAATGATTTTGTACTGGTGCAGTCCTTTACCAGTACGCAGGCTGCTACCTGTAGGGAGCTACAACCCTCTCTCATTTTCCAGCTTCTCCTGAAAGGGAGCTACAACCCCCTTAGTTCTTGTACTAGTTGAGATACTAGTACGCAGGCTACTACCTGCAGAAGACTACAACCTTCTCTTCATTCTAGGGACGACGTTTCATAAATTTTTAGACTGGATCCACAAATAACATTAATCAAACATCAAGAATTTCTACATCAACCAATCACCGTTTCACCAAACAAAACTGAATCAAAATAAACACTTCTCTGACGACTGTACCCAGATCATAATAATAGTAATCACACCCAACTTCTGAACCCAGAACACTGTAGCAAAAAAAATAAGCAGCTAGAACATAAATCAAGAGATTTATGCTACTTCATTATTCAGAAACCTGCGTGCATACGCTTCTGTGTCAATACCGACCTGCGTATACGCGACTTTCCCTTACAAGAACAACGTGTATATGCGCCTTCACTTCACTGAACCTGTGTACATATCTATAAATTATTTCAAACATTCAGATATTAGGTAACCCAGATTATCAGATTTATAGATCAAGCATGCGCCACATATCACAGATCAAAATCATATAGAGATACCACTATTCCAGCCTTAAGATTTTGACCCATCAATAGAACTTTATTCCTTCTTCCTTGCGCTCAGGTTCCTACTTCATTTTAAGATCCAAGATCTGCACCATTAACCCAATCACAAGTATTCCAGATCTAGCACAATTATCAAATATTCAATAATTCAGAAGATGCCTTGCCAAATGATCTCCTTCCTCTTTTATAGCCTTAGGCCTTTCACAATACCACGGACCAAAAACCATAATAATTCAATACCATGGACCCAATACTTGGGATCAACACTTATGACGAGATACCATGGCCCAAAATGATAGGTTCAAATACCAAGGACTAAATACCACGGACCAAAACCATAGGACCAAAATCTGTTAGACTAATACCATGAACCAACCATAAGATTTCCCATGTGCGTGCGCTTTTCTCTGCATGAAAGTGCGTGAACTTTTCTCTGCATGAAAGTGCGTGAACTTTTCTCTGCATGAAAGTGTGTGAATGTTTCTCTGCATGAAAGGAACTTTTCTCTTCATGAAGGTGCGTGAACGTTTCTCTGCATGAAAGTGCGTGAACTTTTCTCTGCCGATGACCGCATCTTTTGATCTGAGCACCTGTGGAACCAGAAAAATAACTTTGCAGCACTATAATTTATCATCTGAGATGAGTGGGTTGCCATCAAGTACAACATATGCATCATAATGCCAACATCACCATGGTATGCTGACATTATATACGTTCTACAAAATCTTGAAGCTCCTCCTGAGTTATGCAGGACTAAAAGTAGGTTCTTACAAATGAAATCTTTGAAGTTTTGCATAATTGACAATGCTTTATTTTGGAAAAATCATGAAGGCATCCTTCTTAATTGTTTGTTAAAGGAATAATCTGACAAAATATTACAAGAGTTTCATGCAGGTAACTATGGGGGACATATTTACTGGAAAACCACAGCTGACAAGATCCTAAGAGCTGGTTTTTACTGGCTCAGTCTGTTTTCTGATGTAAAGAAATTTGCAACCTCCTATCATAAATGTCATATTTTTGAAGGAAGGAAAAAAATATTACCATTACCCTTGGAACCAATATCTACTGAAACACCATTTTAGCAGTGGGCTCTTGACTTCATTGGTAAAATCCATCCCCCTCTTTTGCCCAACATAGATGGATCTTGACTAGTATAGATTATTTTACAAAATGGATAGAAGCCATACCCTCAAGACAGGCTACTGATACTGTCATAATAGGTTTCCTTGAGGCCAACATTCTGTCTAGATTCGGTTGCCCAACCAAAATCATCACAAACAATGCAACAACTTTCAAATAAAAAAGGATGATTGATTTTTGCAACAAATATCATATAACCCTGGGTCACTCCACAACCTACTATTCCCAAGGAAATGGACTAGTAGACTCTTCCAACAAGAGTTTAGTGAATACATCAAAAAACTATTGGAGGGTAATAAGAAAACTTGGAACAACAAATTAGTAAATGGCTTGTGGGTAGAGGGGCTGACCACAAAGAAATCCATTAGTACCAACCCTTATCAGCTAGTTTATGGAATGGAGGTTGTTTTCCCATCTTTCTTGGGAACACTAGTGATGAAATTACTCTAAGAAGTGCAGGTTGAGCCGAATGATATTCAAAGGAGAATTAATCAAACAATTCACTTGTAGCAGACTAGGGAAGAAGTGTATATCAGATCCCAAATAGTGCAGGAAAAAATCAAGAAAGCTTTTGACAAAAGGACTAAGGCAGAAGATTTCTATCTAGGATATAAAGTTTTAAAATGGGACTCAAGAAGGGAGGATAAAGGTAAACATGGGAGTTTTGACTTTCTATGAAAGGGCTCTTACGTCATTTATGCTTTCAGGGGTAATAATGCTTTTTTCTTCAAAGAACTGGATGGTGCAGAATTAGAAGGAGGGCCAATTAATGGTCAAATTCTTAAGCACTACATAGACCCTAGTCATTGATTTCACTAATCACTTATACATATTGTATTTTCCAAAAGTTTAGTGTTGAGTGGATGGTAATCTTTGGAGTTGAAGCCCGAAGAGAAGGCCCTAAGCTTCAAAAGATTCACTGTCATAAATAGCAGTAATGCAGTAAAAGAAAGGAAAAGTGTAGAAGTCAAATCACATCAATTTAGAAGGCCATTGATCTACAAGTTCTTGACATTTCATCAGAAAATGCCATCCCCAGGTGGAGCCACTGTTAGGTTCCTATACCAATAGGAGTCATAATTTTTGAATGGTTGAGATTAAATCTGTAATATGTACACATGATCCAGGTGGATATTGGTGGCCACCTGCCAAGTCCATCTAGACCCTCATCATTGTCTCTTTCAGCATTTTCAGTTTCCTTAATTGTAGCACAACTTACTATTTTTAGCAGTTTTTCGGGTCCTGAACTTCCGGAGCCATTTTGAGGCCCTAAACGACGTTTTTTGGGAAATCTGGGGGCAACATGGGTCCATGGACCGATGTTTCCCTTCCCAAAATGGTAGTTCTCGGATAGATCTTTCTAACGAGCTATCATACACGTCAAACGGAGATCGTATGCCAAAGTTACGACCCCGAGAAATTGATGTACCAATTTACCCAAAACGGGGCCCACAATTTGGCATTTCATCTTCTAAGGGTAGGTTTTGGAATGTGAAGGGTTTTCGATTGTTTCTCAACAATAAATAGGCCTTCGAGCCTCATTGTAACACAGTTCGGAACAGTTCAGAGGCATGTAGCCGCACATCTCTTCTCAGAGATAAGCTACCATCGCCCTAGCTGCTTTATTTCCAATTCTGGTTGTAAGCATATTTCGGTATTTTCCATTAATGAAATGAAGTATTATTTCTGTTGCATATTTGTGTATATGGTTATCTCTGTAATTTGTTGCGTTCCTGTTTAAATCCGGATCACACCACAAGCCTTCTTCGGGTTCCACTGACCATTGGTTCTTTGGGATTTGGCACCCATCCGTCCACATACCTGGATAGGGACTAGAAACTTTGCCCTAGGAGGTTGATGCAGCTAAAAGAAACAAAAAGAGCATATCATGGCCACAAAACAAAATCAAAAGAAAAGATCAAAATGCAAAAGATGGTCAAGACATACAAATTAGCACGTGGGGAAAGCCTAGCATGAGCTCTATCTCGCTATGTATGGCCATCAACCAGTTCCTAAGCACATGTTGCTCCATTACATCATCAAAAGGAACCATTGCATGTACCAACCCTAATGAGCAATGAAATGATCCATCCTTAAGGGGTAATACAACTAGTATATTACTCAAAGAAAGCTCTAACCCTTGAGTTGTGAGCAATAATACAAAGAAAAGTCAAGAAAAAGTAAAGCGCGCACAAGAGAGGTGGAAAAACAAAGGTCAGGTTGGTAACTCATGCATCCACGATTGCTCCCTCCTCACATCTATACACTTTAGGTGTGGATCCCCATCAATCGGTCCCTTCGACCATGGCACTTGGCCATGAAGTCTTATCCCCTTCCTATCATCATTACACTAACACCTATCAATTGAAGGGTGGATTGAGGAAATGCTAGTTCCCCTTAGGGGCCAAAAACACATAATAGGGTTGTCCTTTAGCCACTCCTACCTAGGGAGAAAACACCATTACGAGTTCGATGCCTTGATTTTGGAAGGGGGTCTTTATATAAAGTATTACGTAGCCCAAGACACTCAAGCTTGGTTCACTTAGATGCAATAATGATTTTTGTCCCTAATGATTGGTTGCTTTCACCAAACTCTGTGTTGTGATTGTCAAGTGGTTTAGTAGTGCATGTCTCGGTCACCTTATCCACAAGTACCCAAGCCATTAGAGGGGTATATTAGCACTATCAAGTGAAGTGTTGAGACTCTTGGGCCTCCCAACAACACCATCATATTGCGCACGTATTAGAGCACTCCTTGGACGATGTGCCTCTTTGCATTGGATTTGATGATTCTTCAAGATGACATGCCTAGACCCAACATGCCCCCAGGGTGGCCTTAGCAGTTAGCACCTTATGAGGGATGGCAGTTAATTCAAGGCCCAGATGAGGATGGTCTCACCTTCAGAGACTTGGAAGGGCTTGTGGCACCTTGAAAGCCCTCGACGTTGGAACAGAAATGGACACTTCTCACAGTTGAAGATCCATAAAGACCATTTTGTGGTGCCCCATCTGGGTTTTGGGACCACATGGGGCCATTGAGGTGGATTTGAGGGCCAACCCTCAAATCATGATTTTTACATGCTCCTACATCACATTTGCCACCTTCTAGCATGTGTAAATCGAATGATCTCGACCTGTTGCTGGATAGGGATATGCAAGATCCTCAAGATTCTCTCGAGCATGTGTAAATTGTAAATAAACATCTGCTGGATAGGGATATGCAAGATCCTCAAGATTCTCTGATGGAATCCTCATCAGAGGATTCACCGATCTAGAGTGGAAGCAAGTGTTTTATTAGGAACTCCAACATGTGGAATTCATGAGATGATGGTATGATGACATATGAAGCAGATCAAGGGATTGAAGCTCTTTTCAATCAAGCAAGCCGCTGAAAGAAAGCCTAGATGGCCTAAAGGTAAATGAGGTATGTATACTTGTATTCAATACTATAATGTGATGTCATATGGTTCCAGGTAACATGGATCACTGCTTCTATCTTAAGAAGCATAGGAAAAAGGATCTCCTTTGAAAGGATGTAGGAAGGCATAATTCACACTAGATGAAATCAACATAATATGTCCTCATATGAAGTATGAGGTGGTTGACTACAATTGAGGAACTTTGATTGGAAGCTCTTGGGAAAGAAACGTGTGAAGAAAGAAAGGAAGAGATCGTGAGTTATGCAACCATGGTAAAGGCAATCAACATCCGAAAGACCTAGAAGATTTGACTAGGAAATCTCCCGGAAAGATATGAAGACTCTGGTGGAACTCTGAAAAAGATGGAGACCCTTGACAATGGATATCTTTGGGAGATGTGTCAACATGTATGCAGGACGCTGCTACCTATAAGAAGATGTCTTGATGAAAAACCATCACAAAGGTAATTTTGATTTAAGTGTTCATTTCTTATTTTTGAATTAATATTTGGATGGGCTTATGCAAGATTGCCAAAGGGAATAACTGTGGATGACTTCCAAGAGGAACATAGAGAAGGATGTAAGATCCTTCCGGATAAATATGGCATGAAGAAGGAAGTAAGACATGAAGCAAGACCAGATGAAGACTAATGGATCACTTTCTGATGAAAGGAATAATGACATGATTGACCCATGGATGAAAGTGATGGATGGTCAATGCCCTATGAAGAAGCCACAAAAGATGAAGACTCCTTGACAAAGAAATTCATGACATCGAAGGAAGGAGCTCTTCAAGCCGCTGGTTGAGGAGTTGTTGTAGGTCCCTAATTAAGAGGAAGTTTGAAAACAAGTTTCTTACTTGGAAGAAACTTGGAAATTCCTAAGCCAAGAGGGAGCTTAGGTACATTCCTTCCATAGGAATGAGTACATTCCATTATTGGAATGGATATGTCCTCCCTAATTGAGAGGGAGAGATAGACACATCATTCTGGTCTTCATCTGGGAAGATAGAAAGGAGGATTGGGTAAACATTTGGCATCTGATGCTCTTTGAGGATGAGATATGGCATCCAAAATAAGAGTAGTCGTAATGGACCGATATTCTTTGAGGACTAGCTACCCAAGATAAGAATAGTCCAAAGAAGGTCATACTCTATGAACACACGGGTGGAGTATGTACCTCGCGAGACAATGATGATGATGTCTATGAATCATTGGTCTCACCAGCATTGTGCTCTGATCATGTGCATAGAGCTATTAGTCAAGGCCTTGCTATGTGACAATGTTGGTTGATATGATGTTAGATAGATGGGTTACCAATCTGATTCTTCTTATGAGAAATTCTTCAGATTGAGAATGACCAAGTAGCATTATGAATACCTCCCTAGTTAAGAGGGAGTGTTGAAAAGTGTAACTAGGTTTGGTCTTCATAATGACATGTAATTGTGACTTTTGTAAATGATGTAAAGAAGAAAATAAAATTATTTTTGTAGTGCCTTACTTCATGGGTTTCATGAGCAAGAGGTTTATTTTAGATGGCTCCAATTGAGAGCCTTATGTTTTATCATTAGAATCAAAGAGTCAATGTCATGTGTGAAGAGCCCTTCTTGAGCATGTGTAAATTGTAAATAAATCTATATAGCCCTCCAACGACAAGCACACAATCCTCTCTTCCTGTCGGCCTACAAATGAAGTAATGGCTCATGTCGTCTCACTAAATTAAGGAGACACACCCATTTAGATGCTCATGTCAGCTCATTATATAGGAAAAATTACTATATATATGAGGCTAGGCCCTTCGCATTAGCACAGTCTAGAACTTCTCATATCTTTGAGATTTCAGTGAACATTGGCAACAAAGAAATTCGGATCACCTCTGTTTTTGATATCCTACTCGGTGAAGGCAACGGTTCAAAGGCTAAAATTCTGTGATGAAGGGAATCAAATCCCTCTTTGGTACAAATCACAGTGATAGCGAGGAAAAGGTTGGTCTCTGTACAAGACCACAAGTTGGTATCTTGGAAGGAATCATAGTTTTGTATCATGAAGATCATTAAGCACCTATAGTCCAGTATTATGCCACAGTAATTCGGTATATCTCACAACAAAGAAGCATTCAGGGAGATGATCACTAGTATGTGACTAGCCCTTTGTGATATTGTGTTGAAGAAGGTCTCGGTACTATCTCAGACATAAGGATTCAGTTCTATTGCTAGAGGAAGAGGAGTTTTACAATGACCTCAGTTCGATATAACCACATTATCAGGGAAATGGGATTGGTGGTAGAGCACACAGAGAGGATTTATTAGGGAAATGGGACTGGTCTTAAATCCTCTCTGTGTGCTCTACCTCCTATCTCTCTTGACTATCTTTGCTCAACTATGGAACAAAATGCTCTCGAAAGAATGCAATGTCTCTTCCTCCTAGTGGCTCGGTTATAACACAGATCGATAACCTACTAGTGGTTAAGTTTGACTACATCAACTCTTAACTGGAGTTACAATTTACTACATCAACTCTTAACTAGAGTTAGAATATAGGCTCTTCTAGAGTCTTTTACATTACAAACATGTGACTAGCCCCTTTTCCATGAATAATGGGGGCTGACACGACATCCTCTTGAACTATAAGTGTGAAAATAGGAAGGTCAACTTCTCAGTGGAATAACTTTTGCATACAGACTCTGATTGACGCAATTCTTGTGCCGTTGTAAAGATTTATGTGTGTGGGACAACATGAACAGATGCTGTGTTAAAATGACAAAGTTTTACCCCCAAAAAATGTCATTTGATGCCTCAAAATGCTCCTGAAAGGTTTTAGACCCTGTTCACCAAACTGGGTCCCGCCGGTAAAAACGATCCCACGAGATGATTCCTCCACTTTTTCTACTTTAAATGCATCAAGATGGATGCCAAACAATATAATGATCCAATCCGGATCACACCTTCCCATTTTGGGAGGCTTTTGGTCCCCAAAAGCTTTTGCTGTATGAGGTGAAGAAATTTTTTCTCCACCTTCTCTTTGGTGTACCTTTTAGCTTTGCCCGGAAGTTGTCCCTTCAACCCAATGTGCCAAAGGTCATGGTGCCCCTGTCTTGTAGATTTAGACCTCTTCTGCAAAACTGTATCTTCTATCAACTCTGCTTGAGCATCGGGTGCCAAATCCCTAAAGGTAGGACCTATTCCTCTTCTCAATCTAGCATGGAAGGCTCGTAGAGTTTCAAATTATCCACATTCACAGTTGAGTAAATGCGCATATATGGTGGTAAACTGAGTCAATAGGCATTATCGCCCACCTTTTCCAGTATCTCAAAGGGACCATATCTGAGGGTCTTGATTTTTTTACCAGGGCCTTGCAACCTCTCCTTGTTCTATTGTAGCCATACTCTATCTCCCACCTTGAATGATTTCTCTATTCTGTCTGGCCTTATACTTCTCCTGCATCTTCTGCAGTGTGTCGTGTACCTGTAGATGGATCTGTTTGATATTCTCTATAATTTTTTCAACCCTCAAAGCATCTCCTATAAGATCTTCCCTCACTTCTCCTTATTGCCCATATGCCATATCCAAAGGTGAAGTTGGAAAATATCTAAAACAAGTTTCAAATGGAGACTTCCTTGTAGAAGCCTAGACTGCTCTATTGTAAGAATGATGTATATATACCATATTTTCATCCTAGGCCTTCAGATGCTTCTAGTTGTATTCCCTCAGAAGTTGCACCAAAGTCCTGTTGACTACCTCTGTCTACTAATTTGTCTATGGATGGAATGTTGTAGATCTCTTCAACTTTGTGTTCATCTTCTCCCACAATGTAGTCTAGAATGCACTGATAAATCTTGTATCCTTGTCTGAAATGATGCTCCTTGGTATCCCAAAGTGCACTTAAACGTGTCCAAAGAACAAGTTTGTTGCTTCTTGTCTGTTGATGGTCTTTTTATAGGGCATTAGAACCTGTCAACTACCACGAATAGGTAGTCAGTCCCTTCCTAGTTGTCGCTAAACCTCCCACAAAGTCCATGGAAATGCTTTCCCAAGGACGAGTAGGTATAGGTAAAGGATGATATAGACCCTGTTTCCTGTTGCTAGACTTGCTGGTACAACAAAGCATGCATCCTTTATGAACTTAGCTACCTTCTCTTGCATCTTGGGCCAATACACATACCTATGCAAGTTAACCACGTTCTTCCCTACACCAAAGTGCCCTACAACCTTGGAGGTGTGAGCCTCTCTAATTAGCTACAATCACTCACCTTTAGGAACACATAGATTATCCAACTTGTAGAGTAACACATTATGGAGATGGTAGTCAATGGTGTTGTCGCCATTGTGCACATGACTCTCACTTTACAATTGCAAATACACCTCCTTGAAGTCCCCGTCCTCTAAATATGCCTCTCTGTATGCATCATGGGTGAATGGCTCCATGTGCACAAAAGTCCCCAAAGCTGTGATCTTTGATGTGGGTGGCCTTGATAGCATGTCGGCCAACTTATTTGTGCTGCCCTTCTTATACTTGATCACCAAATGAAACTGTTGTAAAAACACCATCCACTTGTAATACGTGGTCCACAGTAGCTTACTCTAGGCCTGCAAGTACTATAACGACTAATGATCTGTGTGGATTACTGTCTTCTTTCCCATCAAATAGTGCTTCCACTTCTTCATATCTTGCACCATGGCATAGAGCTCCTTGTCGTAGGTAGGGTAGTTAATGATTGCCCCATGAAATACTTCAGAATGATAGCATACATGCCTTCCTCCCTGCATCAAGACAAATCCCATAGCATACCCACTTGCATCTATCTCCACTTCAGAGGGTCGCTTCAAGTTTGGTAATTCCAGAATTGGTGCTTGACTAATCTTCTTCTTTAACTCCTTGAAAGACCTCTGCTGGCCTTTTTCCCACTGGAAACTCTTGCCACTTGCTATTATGGCATGAAGCGGTGCTGCTACCGCTGAAAACAAGGCTATAAACTTCCTTAGGTACTGTGTTGCCCCAATGAAACTCCTGAGCTCAGAAACATTAGTAGGCACCCACCATTTCATGATGGCCTCCATCTTGGAAGGATCTATCAGCTCTCCTCCACCGATCACATACCCCAAATACACCAAGGACTGCTGTGCAAACTTGCACTTCTTGAGATTTTCTAGTAGTTGGTGCTTCTTCAATGTTTCTAGCACTTGCATCAAATGTGAAATATGCTCCTCCCAAGTAGCACTATATACTAGTGTATCATCCAAATAGACAATAACAAATGAATCTATAAAAGGGCGCAGTACATCATTCATTAATCTCATAAGTGTCCTTAGTGCATTACATAGGCCAAATGGCATAACTAACCACTCATACAAACCTTGCATGGTTTTGAAGACGGTCTTCCATGTATCATCTTCTTTGAGTTGACCCTGGTGATATCCAAACTTCAAGTCTAGCTTGGTGAAGTACTTTGTTTCCTGCAATTGATCTAGCAGATAGTCTATCCTGGCCAGGGGGTATTTGTTCTTGAGTGTGATTTTGTTCAATGCCCTGTAATCTATACACATCTGCCAAGTCCCATCCTTTTTTGGCACAATGATGATGGATGACCCACATGGTGATGTACTTGGTCGAATGACACCTTGTTCCAACAACAGCTGCAACTGTTTCTTCACCTCACTTGCTTCTATAACAGACTGCCTTTACAATCCAATATTTGGCAATGGATATTCTAGCAATAACTGGATCTCGTGCTCCACTTCTCTCTTAGGTGGTAACCCTTTAGGCTCTCGGAACACATCCATGTATGTTTGTAACAACTCCTCCAATTGCTGTTTTTGTTTCTTAGTACACCCCTCCAGGGATGCCTTGCCTCTTATTGACTCCTCTTTAGACTGAATTTCTCCTAAAAATAATAAAACATACTTCTCGTTGGAATTGATCAATTTCTTGGCTTGGTTGGCACTTAGCAGTGAAATTTTCGACTTGCCTTTGTGTGTGTTGATGATGAAAAATTTTCCATCCTTGACGAGTTGGTACTAATTGTTGATATTGGGTAGCATCGGATGTGCTCTAGCTTTGAAATTTGGTGGAGAGGCTAAGGCACATGAGATCTCTATGACCTAGAAATCATTTGGAGAAATTCCACTCGGATGAGGAGTTACTAAAATAGTTAATATTTTTAATGGGTTCCTAAGTCTACACTTAGGAAAATAAAAATATTAATGGGTATTAATAAAGATAAGGGTGAGAATCTTCTAAGAGACGAGGATCAAGTCTGTTTTAATCTTAGCCGTTGATTAGAGACTTAATCTTGACCATTGATTCATCAACAGGAAAAGTATAAGAGATGACTTGAGGATCATTTGGAAACACACCGACATATACTCAGTGTCCCAAGGGATTCTCAAAGAGAAGGAGATTGATTTCAGAGGGAGAGTTGTAGGGTGGAGGAAGAGGAGGGCATCAACAACAGTGAGTGACTTAGGAGGAGGTGATGCAGGGGCATTGAGAGACAACACAAAGGGAGACGCAGTCCAGGGGAGACACAACCCTCACGCAAGCTGACGCAAAACCACGCAGAGTGACACATAAGTGATGCAGAAGTGGGAGAAGGGTCTCTAGGGTGTCAAAAAGTTTCCAGGGGAAAGTCTCATGTGTTTTCTCTCAGTTTATCTATAAAATCATTCCTTGTAAAGCGATTGTTGTTGAAGATTAATAAAAACCTCATCTGTTGCAATGGTTTTCTCACATTGGGTTTTTCCGGGGACAATTGTCCAAAAACAACTGCGTTGATGTGATTGGTTCTTGTGCATGTATATCGCTATTATTTTCTTTGTGTAATTATGTGATAACTGCAACATAATATATTTCAATGTTTGCTGAAGGGATTTTGTAAATAACTTATTATGAAGAATAAGTAGGTCAAATAAATCAGTTGCTGTAGTAGAATTTCGGGTTAGAAATTTTCACACTAATTGACTCTCCTCATGAATATTGCATCTCGCATGTACATGTATGGACTCCCAAACACGACTCCACATACATCAAGGGGAACCACATCTAGGTCTACTTCATCAATAAAATCAACACTGATAGCAAATCTAATTTTACATTGTTTTGTTACCTTCAACTCTGCATCCTTATTTACCCATCCCAGTGGATATGGGTTTGGATGATCACGAACTTCTAGCCCCAACTTCTTGACTAGCTCTGTCGCAATGAGATCCGTCTGCAATCCTGAGTCAAACAGAGCATCAATCTTCATCTTCTTGACCTGTATCTTTATATGGAAGAGTTTGGTCATTTCTTTCTCTTCTTGTCGCTGAAGGCTACTTAGATTCACTTCCTTCTACATTATTGCACAAACGATCTTCTCATCCATGTCTGAGTTGCTTTCATCTTGGTTGCTCGAATCTGCGGCCATGAGATTCTTCTTCTTGTTATCTTTCTTCTTGTTTTTCGAGTTTAGCTTTGGATGCAACTTCCAACACTTCTCCTCTATATGACCATCAATGTTGCAATGGTTGCTAGGATCTTTGCACTGGTGTGCTGTGGTTTCCATCTTTTTATCTTTTCCCCCTTTTTGCTTCTTCTACCCCTCCTTAGAAGCTTCTTGTTGCTCTTTCTGCTTAGATCCACTTGAATGCGCTCTTTTCAGGCGTATGTTCTCTAGGTACTATGCCTATACACAAGCCTCGTCCACCGATTTGGGCTTGAACAACATCACTTGCTCACGCAGATGGAGGTGCCCCACAAATACTTGAGGAGTACATCTGGGTTCCTTGGAGAGATATCCAACATTCTAGCCATCTTTCTGAATTCTGTGGTGTACTCTTGCTCTCTTTGGCCTGACTTTTGCCTGAAGTAATGCCACCAGATCCACTAGTCCTCCACATACCCAATGGGATAGAACTGTGACTTAATGAGAGTTTTGAAATCTTCCCACTTAGTCATTGGAGGTTCACCCTCCAATCTCAGGGTTTTTGTGTGGCTCTCCCACCAAGTTAGTGCATGGCCCTTCAATTGCAACTGCACAATGAGATTTTTCATCCTTCCTCAATCTGATGGACGTTGAAATAAACTTCCAGTTGCTGCAACCAATGATTTAGCTTTAAAACGTCGATCTCGCGTGGTATGGCTTGATATTGAATTTTGCTTCCATTTTAAATAGGGATTGATTTACGACACTTGAACCAGGTTGATCTGTTCTGGATTCTTTCTTCGTCTGGTTCTCTGTTTCTTCTCGATCTTCTGATCCCCGTTCTAATTTGTCCTCTGCATTCGAGCCCCATCTTCTCCAAATATCTCCAGCGTGTTATTCAAGGTCTCCATGAGGAGGTTTACATTGCGGTTGATATCTGCGACTTCTTGTTCCAACTGCGTAAACCTCACTTTTGCAGCATCCTGAGGTTCTTTTATAGATTCATCGGCCATGATTAGGGTTTTACGATTTTCGGCCTCACCGATCTAGATCCCTGCAATCTCCACAAAATACCCTATGAAATCCTCTCTGATACCAAATGATCCGTAAATTGTTGTGGATATTCCACTAGATAGTTCTTCACAATAGATCTGATAATAATATATTATAATTTTGAATTTGTACACTATTACAGTTTATTAAAACTCTAGATCCGTAAATTTAACTGTAATTAGTGGATGTATGCGAATGGAAATTATGCAGAAAAGTAGAAAACGAAAAAATAAGCTCACACACACACATAAGACACAAGATATGCTTTGGGAAACCCTTTCGAGAGAAAACCCAACTGGAAGGTGAAGCCGTTTCGCTCTTTTTCTATTTTTGGAAAATAAAACTGCAGGTACAATGAAGTAATGTCTGTGGCCCGTGGGCTGCTACAGTGCATAGATTCTCTGTGTGTGCTCTACCTCCTATCTCTCATGGCTATCTCTGCTTAACTATGCAACAAAATGCTCTCGAAAGAATGCAATGCCTCTTCCTCCTAGTGACCCGGCTATAATAGTCCCATAGCCTACCAGTGGTTAAGTTTGACTACATCAACTCTTAACTAGAGTTACAATATATTGCATCAACTCTTAACTAGAGTTACAATATAGACTCTTCTAGAGTCTTTTACATCACAAACATGTGGCTAGCCCTTTTTCCATGAATAATGGGGGCTAAGGCAACATCATACTGAACTATAGGCGTGAAAATAGGGAGGTCAACTTCTGAGTGATATAAATTTTGCATATGGAATCCGATTGATGCGATTCTTGCACCCTTGGAAAGATCTCTGCACCGTTGGAAAAATCTCTATGTAGAACAACATGAAAAGGTGCTGCACTAAAACGGCAAAGTTTTACCCCCAAAAAACATCATTTGATGACTCAAAACGCTCTCGGAATGTTTCAGACCGTTTTGCCAAACTGGGTTCTGCTAGTAAAAACAGTCCCATGAGCTGATTACTCCTCTTTTTCCACTTCGAATGCATCGAGATGGATGACAAACAATATAATGATCCAATCCAAACCAAAGAGTGAGGGTTAGGGTTGAGGTGGCTGAACCTTTACCCTGTGTGCGTCCATCCTTGCAGGTTGCATGGACCTTTGCAACTTTGCTAATTGGATTGGTAACAGGGTCCAACCCCTAACAATTGTGATGATTTGTCTCCGAATGCTGGCCTCTTTCTTGCTTCTGCCTAATATATCTGTATTAATGCTCAGGATGAGGGCCATGCTTATGCATCTCTGGTTTATGGAGTGTTCCCTTTCGTTATGTATAGCCTTAGTGGTTGCTGATAGGACTTCTGGGCATTCTGGTTTATTAGCCAGAACTCTCTTCATTTTTGCTAGTTCTTTCAGTGACAGTTTGCAGCACATTTCTTTTTGGTATAAAAACCCATCTATGTACATATATTGATCATTTTACTTGTCAAAGGAATCTTTTGATTCAAAGACAATATATAACTAAAATAACTAAAATTTGACTTTGCCCCACTCTTGTGTTGACTTTGTCAGATTGCTTTTGGGTCATCTTCCTTTTGAACATTACATTTAGAATCAACTACTTTGGAGCTGGCAAAAGTATTGTCAAGATCAGTTTCAAGGCATTAACATCTCTTGATGAGATCCAAACTAGTATAGTTGAAACAATTAATGTAGCAATAAAGGTTGTGCTGACTTTTCGGATTTTAGACAGCAGCCAGGGCAACGTTTATTAGTTAACGGAATGAATCTTTGTAAGTTTGGATCACCAATGATGGAGTTCATTTTACTAATTAACTGGAAATATATTATGCCACGCGTAATTTACGTATTGAATAATTTTTTATGTGTATTTTCTTTGTTATATGGAATTCTGCCATTAATTACATTAAACAACAAAAGTCCTCCTGGGCATCAATAAATTGTCACATTGTTAGAAAGATTCAATCCAGAATTGTAAGCCTTTCATGCGCTTATGGCCAACTCCTATAGGTTAGAAGTTAGAATATGATTTCTGCACATAAAAGCTTATGTTGAAGAATGTAACTAGTGCCAGTCTTCATAATTGTATTTAAGTCATAATGTAATGTATTTGTCAAAAGAAAGAAAGAAAAAATTATTGTAAAAGAAATTGACTTATTAACGCAGGGGTTTCACGCTTGGGTCAATGGTTAATAGGTTGAATCCTCCATTGTAGGCTTCTAGGGTTTATGTCAAGAGTCCTTGTCATTGTTGTCATGTAATAGACCCTTCTTGGGCTTTGTTTATAACTTTATTATGAAACAAAAATTATTTTTATGCAATTTAGGTCATATAGGCCTCCTCCACCAAGTTGGCCTAATTGGGAGCCAAAATCCACTATATAAAGACAGCAACTCAACCTCATTTGGAGAACAAGAAAAACAAGTTCGATTTGTAGTCGCTGGAGAAGAAAAGGAGAGCGAAATATCCAAGGAGAAGGAGAAAACAATAGCAAAGAAGGAGACATTTGTCAAGCAAAAGGAAGCCAAATTTCTCTCTTCTGCCACACGTGTGAGTTTCGGGGTTGTCGCTGGAGGGCTGAAATTTCAAATCTGCAGTTAGGGCCAAAATTCTGTGCTGTAGCTGGGTAGAAGCTAGTAGACAAGAAGAGACAACTGAAGTTTGCATAGTCATCTTGGAAGACTGACTTGGGGGAGTGAGGAACCTTTTGGTATAGTCAAAGGTCTTGGTTTGCCTCAATTTGATTCGAATCTACTAGTGGAAGAGTTTGACTGGGTTTTCCCCTTCATAGGGGTTTTATCCCTGGCTGAGTGCCTACTTCTGGTATCATTGATCTTCATGTTTTTGATTTGATGATTGCTAGATGAAAAGAATATTAAGAAGAAAGCTAATAAGAATATAAGAATATCACAAATAAGTGTCAATATAAGAAAATATTTCTACCTCTCTGATTTTCGAACAACATATGGTGATATCTTATGGGCTGTGAGACGTCCCAAGCCATAGAGGAAAGATGGGTAACCTAATTGGTGTGGTTTACATTTGAAACTTGGATCAACTCAAGTCAAAATCAAGCGAAGAATTTTCTTTTTGAGAAATTGTGAATAAGTAGGTTGGCTTATCCTCAGTATACCTGATTTTTGCCACTAGGGAATTTGCAGGTCTAGGAGTAGAGTTTCATTTATTATAGGAGCATTATTTATCATGGTTTATATTCAAATTTAAGAAATTTAGGCTCTACTTTCTAGTTTATCATGACTGTGATGATTACTTTGGATGTTATGCAATAGGAAAGCATATGTGCTAGATGGAATGTGCAAGAAATGTTATCTGTCCGTGTTTAGCTATAACTGGATCTTTATAGGCTAAATGTCTTTCCTGCGAGAAATGGGTCAGTAGGGGCTATTGTTCATTGTTCTTACAAGCATTAATTTGGATTACGCATGTCGGTGGTCAGTCGAGATTGTTAATGGATGTAAAGTGAGACCTTTCTTGGCATTTCTTTCTATGTTGAAGCAACAATAGAAGTTATTGTGGATCTTCTGCTGCTTGAATTCAAGCTAACATTTTAATATTTACATTTGACAGTTGTTTGCTATTGGGTAATAATCAAGAGATGGGAGCTTGCATTGAATATTGTTTAAACATTTTCTCACAATACAAATCTCCATTTTCCATGTGGTTTGAAATTTATAGGTTTCACTCTCTTGACAAGGCCATGAAGAAGCATTATGTACTATGCATTTTAATCTAAGATTGCTAAATTACATACACAACTCTGATATAACTTCACAAATTCCTCTTTTCACATGCAGCTCGGAAATGATGTTTGCTAGCACTCTTGAAAAGACGAAAACAGAATAAATACTCTCTTCACTCTGAATGCGATGCATTCAAATTAGTGTAATGCACGCTTTGAAGAGGTTTAGAGTGCACAAAGAACATGGTTTTTTTATATCTGCTTGGTCTTGACGCACGACTTAACTCGTGCTCTATTTTACGTTTTTGTTTGACTAAATTGAAAGCATATCCAAAACATATAAAGGTAGGCGCATATGTGGATATCTTGCATATAAATGGTATAATATATCAAAATAATAGTTCAAAGGTCATTTTTAGCAATTGCTTCTTTCATGTGTTTATTTACATTTCTCCACCTTGATTTCAACTACTATCATCAATGATTTATTTGATAATTATGATAAAGTATAATTAATTCACATATCTAGAGAATCTTGCATGTCCAAGCGCTAATTATACAAGGGAATGTTAGTAACTTTGGAAGCTATGCTATTAAATGTTTTTTATTTAAAAAAATTGGAAAATTTTGAATTTTAATGTAACAGTGAGAAGGGAGTATGAGTGTTTTAGGAAAAAAACTGTTACTCAATGCTTTTCATTTCGAAAATGGGAAAATTATTTGAAGTTTAATGTGACTATCATCTCATTATCATCTCATTGTTGGGGGCATTTTATTGAATTTTATTATTTAACTAAAAATTGTGGAAAATATACTTCATGTTTTCCATGTGTAAATTTTATTAAGCTTTCTTCTTTGATTAAAAGATGTGGGAATATGTATTTTGTGTTTTTCATGTATTTTTAAATATTCTGTTAAATTAAAGTTCAATTTGTGTCATTATTTATACACTATTGCTTTTGCTTTTGCATACAAGTCATGGATAGCTCTTTTAGATTAGATAATTTAAACCATTATTCATCTAATTTTTGAGAACATGTTATTTAACTTCTATTTGATTTTAAATGACATGGGAATATATATGATATTTTGCATGTTTCTTTGAAAAATGTGTCAAACTAGAGTTTACTTTTGTTTTATTATTATTATTCAAACTTGAAACTCTTTAAGTACTTCATTGCCATCACACACAAATTATGGGTGGTTATGTGATTCTTTTCATAGTAAAAGGAAAAAAATAATATTCATGACTATTTTGACTATAGGATGCACATGCTTGGTGAAAAAGTGAAGAGAATCACACCAATAATCTTTTATCTGAAATAAAACTAGTAAATATAGATATAACCACATAAATAGGATATGAACTACACAACAATTTATTGTAATACAATTCATGTACAATATAGTAAGTTTTATTATTTAAATTAAAATATACCTTGAGAATGATGAATTCAACTTGAATTACATTCTTCTCCCGCCGGATAAAATAATAAAGAAGAATGAAACATATAAATAAGAGAGTTTTATAATTAACTTCTATCCATCATGGCTATAAGACTACAACAGTTTTGATAATCACTTTAAAGGCTTGACCCTATTAGTTTCCTTATCCATTCCTAAATATAGGGATGGGATGCCGTGTTGGCTTTAGCTTGTAGAATTGGAAATACAATTTCCGACAACATAATCTTGCACAATACTTGCTAAGGTTTTGCAAATGGGGTAGCAAGCTAAGTGGGCTTGATTGTGGGGAAAAACTCCACAGTTAAGCGCGCTTGAGCCAGAGGAGTCCTGGGATGGGTGACCTCCTGGGAAGTCCTGGTTACCGGGTGCAAGCCCGGGAAGTGATGATTGATGCTATGTGATTCGTTCTCCACATTTCACTAGTTTCAATCCCACTTCTTCACCCCTGTGAGCATCACCCGATGCAATGAGTGCTAAGTGAACTATTCAAAAATCATGAGAAATTAGTCAGTTATGACTACCTCTCATGGAAATGGTCATCCGTGAATGACTTTAAAAATAACGCAGTTGAATCCCAAAATGATATCTAACATAATACTTGTCGAAAAAGTTCACATTTCTTAGAACAAAGGTTATAATGGCTATCCTTGTGTCGATTGTAGATTCCATAATATTTTGAATATCAAATAGGCACGAGCAAAGTCAATCGTTTGACTTTACTCATGTCTGTTCATATCCAAATTATTCTAGAATATACAATGGACATAAGCTTAGATGGTTATAATAGGGTTCATTGATAGCATAGATGTTGGCAATTTATTTCCTATAGTTTAATTGATCTTGATCTTGAGAGGCTCATGTAGACATAAAACGTGCACAAATTTGCTTTTGAATTGTTAGGCCTAAGGTCTATTACTGTGCACTTGAACTTGATGGGTTGAATTTCCCCACTCATTTGTTTTAGTCCAATTTACAATCCAACATAAAATATTTAACACCAACATCAATACAAAACTAACCATGTCATGCCCTATTTTACCTTTACTATGAGGTATACACTTTTTGACTTACTTTGATTTTTGAGATACGCACCTTGGGTACATTAGATATTGCTATGAGGTGACAACTAATGATTCGATTGTGAGTGTAGCTTAAGTTAATAGTTGAAATATTGGTTTATATTGATGATTTTGATGTTACTTATCATGTATACATTGTGATGTCTAATCTTTATGATGAAATGTTACTAACAATTGTCTATGTGGCAAGAGACTTACGCATAAGCGCATGAGGGGACAATGACCCTAGTTTGGTTATTGAATGTAGTTGATATCTGAAATTTGAATTTATCGCTGATGTGTGTGTATGTGTAGCTACACCATATTGATGGCAAACTAGTGGATGTAGGTGTAGGTTATGTGTTTGTTGAATGACTCACATTTGGGTAATGGGACTATATGGAGTAGATTGGATTTTCCTTGAAAGGGTGGGAGATAATATACGTGAATCCACCCACTAGCACTCCAGTGATGTTTTGGGTTGGAAGGCAAACAACCTTCACCTTGAAGATGCACGATGCCGTGAGAGTTGAAATGTAGATTTAGTCACTCGTGAGATTTCATTGAGGGGTGCACATCAAGGCAAACACCTTGAACCTCAGTCATCATTTGTATCACACTAAGAGGTAACCTAGGAGTTAACAATTGTCTCATTTATTGTGTTCATGTTTCTCTTAATTAGTCACAGATACTTAAAGGACAAGCGATGGGGCACCCTTGAAATTACGGAAGGAGTTCTTGAAGGGCACAACCAACTTGTCACCCTTGGTATTGAGAAACAGAAGGATACATGAATGGAAAGTGTCGTGACATGTTTGGAGCTGTGGGAGTACTTGAAGGTAAGAAACAATTTGGTGCCCTTGATATCCAGAATTAGAAGGATACTTAAAATGCAAGCATGGTGGCACCCAACAGAGTTGACATCCTTGGTATTGAGAAACAAAAAGGTAAATTGAATTTCAGATAATGGGCAAAACACCTAAATTAAAAAGTACATGCAAAAGTTAATTTAGAGAAATTTTATTGGAAAATTAGAAAAAAATGATTATTAGGAAAGAATTAAATCAAACATTAGAAAGTCAATTGAAGAAATTCTATCTTGATTAAGAATTCTAACGATACTAAAAGAGGTGGGGAGAATAATCTATATTGAAAATAACGATAATAACATGTTGAGTTATAATAACTCGTAAAGGGGTCATGATCCTAGAGATAATGGTATGGGCATGCCATTAACTAAATGAATAAACAATTGGTTAACCATTTTCTATCCATACTAAATTGATTATTACATGTGCATGGTTACCATCGTGTATCATCGTTACCATAAATGATAATATAGAGAAAAGAAAGAAAAAAAGGGAATACAAATTGGTATGTGTATGTGGTTAGATGAAGTAGGGCATTGCATGTAGTATCAAATCTTGGTTACAATACTTGTGCCTAATGATCTTATGAATTTCCAAGCTGATATTATTGATATATAAGGAATGTTTATAGTTATTTATGGAATGGTCAACAATCATAGTCTAAAGGAAGGAATTTTCTTAATTTTTGTTTTACCTTAAAGAGAATAGGGCATTGATAGGTATATAACAAGTTATGGGGAACACAAGAATTATATATTAAATTTATACGTGTTATGGGTCATGAAAACCTTAAATTATAGCTTCAATTAGGAAATCAATTTTCAAGGGGTGTTCATGTCAAAAGGTTAAGAGAACCTCCTATGGTTAGTAAAGGATGATATTTCAATGGTTGTTATATGAATATATATATTTCAATATAAAATGATGGTTACCTTAGAAAGCACAAGAAGAAACGAAACTCATGATTGATAAGTGCAAGTTTAGAAGTTTTATTAGTAAATGATGTATTCATATTATCAATGAATATGAAGTCATGGACACAGATTTAGGGCGGTAAAAATGTTTTGTGCTATAATGTAGGTTTTTATGTGAAGTACATATAATTATGTTGACAACATAACTTAATCTAGGATAGATATCATTAACACAACATTCAAACTTTTTCAACATAACTATTAACATCACATAGAAATAAATCATTAGTGAAATAACTATGTGGCTTTATCCTAAATAATAATAATCACTCCAGATAAGAAAGGAAGTATGGTAAGTGTATTAAGGGAGATGAAGGAAAATAGATGATAACTTATATAGGTATGTATGATGATATGGAATAAAATTAACACTTAGCTAAATGGAAAGGAAAATTGAGTTTTTATATTACCATTAAAACTATTTTGGAGAACCCATTTTGCAATCCTAGTAAAATTTATGTTATTAAGTATAAGAAGAGAGTAACATTCCCAAAAGAAAGAGATCGAAAAGAAATAATAACAAATGGGACTAAAGATGAACCATGAGAAAAGAAAACATTTGAATATGTGATCATAAGTTCGTTAATAAATTATGAAGTTACTGGAAGATAAGATGACATAGAGTAAGAGGGTCATGACCTTTTCACGGTGACACTAATGAAAGGGAATACTCTTAATGAAGAAGAGAAAAATAAGCTAATTATGATTCAGAATACATGATACCTCAATCAATATACATGTTGTGATGCTTGAGTTGACAGTAAGACTAAATGATTGACAAGGGGGAAAATGAAAGCAAGGCCTTAAAATGAATCCAATTGATTAAGCACTAATTGTCCTAGATATATTAATATGCCATCCATAAAATATTAGGAATCTCCACATATATAGTCAAGTGGATGATTATAGTAATTTGGTGACATACAATACACACACACACACACACACACACACACACACACACACACACACATGATGCTTGTAATGACCCACCAAATTATAGGGAACATAGGAATATTAGCAAGCATACGAGGCATGCTTATGATAGCTACATATGCATGAACCACATGTATTGCATTAGTATACAGACTGGATAATATGGAACATATCTAAGTTTAGGTTAATGAATTGATTATCGAAATAAATTTCTATCTCACTAGAATATAATAAATATATCGAGTGGGGCCTTGATATGTGTACCACCCTTATATACCTATATATATGATTAATCCTTTAAATTAAAAATATATCTTTATATATACTAGAACGTAGAGTTCGACAACTTAGGAACTGCCTGGTAGACCAAATTAACGTCCAGTGGGATAAGTTTAGTCCTGGAACGACTACCTGGGAAGATACAGAGACCATATGTTGGAAATACTCCAACTTATGTTGATTTTGAAGAACTTAAAACCTCATCTTGTATATGTTTACTTTATTTGAGTTGGGTACTTAAAACTATTATTTTGAACTATCACATGTAAAAATGAATTTTATTTTGCTGGTACATGACATATGTTATTTGTTTAACTCTGTTGGTACGTGGATACGAATATGAAATATGATATTTAATTAACATTGTTGGAATATGGGTACCAATATGGATTTAGTATTTGATTAACTTTGTTATGAATTTTAAATTATGAATTATGCTATTGATAAAATGTCTATAATTTTATTTCATTTTTACACATCAACATGATTGATGAGATGGAAATAAAAGAATGACTACATTTTAGTATAAAAGCTAACTTACAGATATATGGCTTGAACATGGCCAAGTACGTTATGTGAACGCAAATATCAATATTGTAGATAACAAAATATATGAAATACACAGAAAATGTTATTTAATTACAATTTATTTTGAATATATTGATGCATATGTTATAATGTGTGGACAAATGTTTACCAAATATACCACATAATGACAAAACTCCAAGAACAATTAAGGATCAATGAAATCCGATGATAGGGTGTTAACCTTGGTCTTACTAGGAGGGGTGAAACTATTGCCCACCGTTTATACTCCAAAACCTGGAGTCATGGGAGGACTATGCGAGTCACACTCCCCTAGACATGTGATGATGGCGGTCGAATGCCTACTAAGAAATCAGGTCGATATAGTCAACGTTGTCATCCTTAAGGTCTAAGAATGGTTATGTTAGTATAATTAAAGCCATGACATATTCCAGTAGATGATGGATAGGATGGGAGCGAAAGAAATTAAGAAGGATAGGATGATTATAGATAGCTTGGAAGCTTAACTAGGGAAAAATATGACTATTAAGATTGTAAAAATATAAATGTTCAAAACACAAATTCTACATAATTATACTAATGGCTAAATAACTATTGATATACTACATAAACTCTAACTTCGGGATGAAGTTTTTTTTTGAAGGAAAAGGTATAATATAATGACCCATCAAATTACAAAGAACATAGAAATATTAGAAAGCATATGAGGGATGCATATGATAGCTACATACACATGAATTACATGTATTGCACTAGTATAGATATTCACCAACATGGAAAATGTCTATGTTTAGGTTAATGAAGTTATTATCGAAATACATTCTTATCTCACCAGAATATAATAAATACATCGAGTGGGGCCTTGATATGTGTACCACCCTTATATGCCTATATATATGATTAATTCTTTCAATTATATATATATATATATATATATATATATATATTAATTTATATTAATTAAAGTAAATAAAATTATATAATATCTAAATATAATAAATCAATTTATTAATTGAAAATTAAATTTAATAAAATATGTATAAAACTTAAACTAAATAAATGAACCACCACCTCTATCCAAAAGGAAAAGAAGGGTCGAGAAAATTGGGGGTGACAGCGAGAAGAAATGGGAAATGGTGGAAGGAGGAGGTAGGGAGGTGGTGGAGTTGAACATATAAGGGAGTGGAGAAGACCATAAAAGGGGAGGATTTTGGGTGAGTTTTATAGAGAGACAATAATTTCTAACAGAGTGACAAACATTGAGCTTGATCGTTTTTTGAGTTTTGGGCACTGGGGCTAGAAGATTTGTCTTCTGGGTTTGGGGACCGTACAAGTAGACCCTAGATAGGTTGGGAGGTAAAGGGAAGTTTGGTATCTATAGCAGTGGGAACAACCACCATCCAAAATACCTTCAACTGATTCCATTTATTCTTTTGCAATTAAAATTTTTAAATTCCAGTTACTGCCTGGTTAAATTTCACATTAGGGCTTTACATTGTTTGGTCAGAATTTCTCAGTTAAGGTTTTACAATACTAATACATCAATTAATGTATATATAAATTAGACACTATTACTATTTGCATCAAATTATAAAATACAATATAAGTTATATTTAATTAATTATATCATAAGCACTTTCTAGTGCTTCTAGATGACATAACTCTTAGAGAGGTAAACACATCGTAGATCTAGAAATATCATTTTTGAATAAATGATCTACATGTAGATTCTAAAACTTAAGGAATTCAAATAATTGTGAATTAATACTTGATCGTTCTTTGTTTTACAATGTGATTCTTGTAAGGTTACTTATAGGCTACATACAAGAAAAAATTATATAATTAAGGGCAAGTAATTTATCTAGCAAATGAATTAAGAGCGACCAATTATCTGCTTTGGATACTTTTCAATAATTAAACCTAATCAATTGAGTGAGAATAAGATGGTGGCCATGTTGATAGATGCCATTATCTAGATTGTTATGGGTGAGTAGATGTTTGAATTGAAGTAGAAGTTGTTGAGAAACATTGAAAGCATTCCTCATGACTAAGGCATGAACATTTTCTGCGATGATCTTGGAATGTTAAAGCACTCTCCGACTTGAAATTTCTATTGGAATCCTATTAAAATGTGGATTAACAGAAGGTATGATAGCTACAATAATAATCGGTAACAAGAAAATAACTATGGCTATAATCCATGGTGGAAAATTTTAGTCGGTCATATTTTTAAATCCCAAGAAAATATAAAAATTTAATAAATCAAGTATCATTAAAATAATTGAATATATATATTCAGTGAGAATTAGGATAAAACCATTCTTTTTAAAATACTCATCATTACTTTTGTGAAGGGGCCCTTGGTCATTAAGAATAATCAAAATGTGATGCCCCACAAGGGGATAAGCATGTTATATGTAATGAATAATGAACCAAGATGTTAGGGAAATACATGTAATGTTAATGGCATTATGGAGGAACAATAATAAAGACGACATAATCTTACCTAGAGAAGAATGACAAGGTGAGACTGATGGTGCAATGTTTACGATGTAGAGAATAGGTACCTAGAGTAACTGTGGCATAATAAGGGAAAATAACAATAAGAATTCATAACAAGAAAACAACTATGGGTATAATCCAAGGTGGAATAATTTTAGCCAGTGATATTTTAAAACTCTAGTAAAAGATAAGGAGTAATTAATAAATGAAGTATCATGAAAATAAATGAATATAAGGATTCAAATTCAGGCTAGGAAACCATTCTTTTTAAAATACTCATTGTTACTTTAGGGAAGGGGTTCTTGGTCATTAAGAATAATCAAAAGGTGATGCCCCACAAAGGCATAAGCATGTGATATGAAATACATAATTAACCAAAACATTAGGGAAATACTTGTAATGTTAATGACATTTTCTAGAAATAGTAATAAACATGGCATCGACTTTTACCTAGAGAAGAATGAGAAGGAATGATTAATGGTGCAATGTTTTCAATGTAGATAATAGGTACCTAGTGTGACTATGGCATAAGACTCTTGGTGGTCACAATAGACAAAATGTAATACACAAAGGAAAAATGAAAAAGAAAGTAAAATCCTTTAACAACCTAATCATAGCATGAAAAAAAGGAAGTGTTAACTCATTAATTAATCAGATTTATCAATAAAATAAGATAATTAGATGAGACAAATTTATTTATGCCCACAGTTGGCAACATGAAAATGAAATAAGGGTCAATTGGAACCCTAGTAACCATGTCTACCAATGTCTCACACGTAATATATATGAAAGTTGTCATACAAACGATAGATCAAATTAACGAGAAGATGAATTGTTGAGGCTACACGTAGTGGAAATTCATATAACTAGGTACAAGGAAACATGGTAGCCCATCATGGGAGACACAAAGTTAAAGAGTGCAAGGCGAGTAAGGGAAAATATTAAATTTGGAGAATTTCCATGTAAAGGAAAAAGGAAGCAATGGTGTTTTGGGAAATTATAGCCTAAAATTATAGGCGTCATAAAGTTTAAAATTTGTAAAATGAAACACAATGTGAATAATAGGAAAACTGGGGCCAAATCTCTTACAAAAATAAATGTGTGTCATAATGGGAAGTATTGCCTATGGATCCTTTAGTGTTGGTTAAGTGATAAATTAAGGTCGAAAAGAACAAAAAACAAATACAATATTTCTTACGAGAAGGAAAATTCGATGTTAAGTGATAGAATTTTATAGATTAATTACATTTTAGTGTTTGTAAATTGGAAGAAATTATAATTTGGGGAAAAATTATCCTCGAAAATTGGGGATTCCATTCTCATTATTATGGGGATTCTTTTTATTTATAGTATTCATATATTTGAGGGGACCAAATGTCATCAAGGTAGTAATATGAATGCTAATTTTTATTAGGATATCTATTGTTTGAGGTATTATGGTGGAATTTATGAAGGGTATATGTTAATTGTACTTTGAACTACTAGTCCACCCTCCTTATTTCTATTGAATTGGTAAATCCTTCTTAGACCTTAAGCGAGTATTGTTATCCTTGAGTTAGATAACATAAAAAATATGTATGATGCATTCAATTCTTGTGAAAATTTTATTTCACCAATATCAAATTGTCTAGCATTATTGGGAAAAGCCAGAAACCAAATTAGGAATTTGTCAAAGAAACAACTCAATTCATATTTTAGAAATTCCTAAATTGATAGATATTGTTCCTTCCTATTAACAATAAATCAATATTTTTTCAAGAAGACATGATTGAGAGCATTGCCATTAGGGAATGTTGCTTTAGAAACTTGAGGTTAATATGGCAAGTACTCTAGATGTTGTGTAGAGGTCATTGAAGCATTAAGCTATAAAATGGAATATAGGACAAAGTTGATCAAGGCTACATGTTAAAAGAGGTGAATAATGTGCATTTTATTTAATTATGTACGTCACAACAAAATGTAGGTTAATGAAATGAAGTAAATTCATTTTGTATATAGATTACTAGAAGGGTCAAAGAGACAACTCAAGGAGTTGCATATATATATTTGGGTAAGCAATATCAAACCCTTAGTAGTAATTGAGTCTTTGCAAACACCATAACATAAAAATTTGACAAGCTTATTATATAAATTAATTGAAAATTATAACTTATTTATCCAATTATATCGCTTACGGTTGAAGTAGAGGGATATAGTCCCAATGCCAATTCTAAGGAAGATGCAATGATATATTTCACTAGTTCCCATCTTGTTTTGAAACTTTTGGAGACGTTTTATATAAGGGGGGTCATGGGAGGGGGCGGGAGTTGAATTTAGTGCCTTATTTTATCTTGAATATGAGGCAAACAATTTCAAACTTAATTTGATTTTTGAGACAGAAACTATGACATACACTTTAGTCCTTGGGGACATCATACATTGATATGAGGTGACAATTTATGATTCGATTATTAGTCTAGCTTATGTTGATGGTTGAGATGTTGGTTGATGTTGATGTTACTTATTGTGTATACATTGTGATGAATAATTTTTATGATAAGATGTTATTGGAAATTGTTTAAGTATGGCAAGATAACACAATGGTGCATAGGTACATGAGGGGACAGTGATCATGGTTTGGTTATTGAGTGTAGTTGATATTGTAATATTGAATTTATCACTGACATGTGTGTGTGTGTGTGTGTGTGTGTGTGTGAGAGAGAGAGAGAGAGAGAGAGAGAGAGAGAGAGAGATATCACACATAGGGGTAATGTGGTTGTATGGAGTAGATTGATTTTTCTTTGGAAGGGTGGGAGCTAGTGTTTCTAATTCCACCTGCTAACACTCAAGCTATTACTTGGTTTGGAAGGTTGGGAACCTTCACCTTGAAGTTGCACAATCTTATGAGGATTGGAATGCAGATTTGGTCACTCATGAGGTTTCATTGAGGGGTGTGCATCAAGGAAGAAACCTTGATCCTCAATCATCATTAGTCTCACAACAAGGGGCAAACCAAGAGTTAATGGTTGTCTCCTTTGTCATGCCAATGTTCCCCTCAATTAGTCATAGATACTTGAAGGGAAAGTTTTGTGGCACTCTTAGAACTGTAAGAGGATTTCTTGAAGGGCACAATCAAATTGGAACCCTTGGTATCAAGAGGTAGGAGGATACTTGAAGGAAAAGTGTTGTGAACCCCTTATAACTACAACACGAGTTGTTGAAGGGTAGAACCAACTTGGCACCCTAAATATAGGGAAACAAAAGTATAGTTGAAAGTCAAGTGTGATGACACCCAATCTACTTGGAACCCTCGGTAGCAGGGAACAAAAAAATAAATTGAATTTTAGTTATTGGGCCAAAGCACCAAAATTAAATAGTATGTGTGAAAGTGAATTTAGAGTAAAATTTTATTTGAAAATTATAAAAACTTGAAAAAGGGGATTACTAGGGATAGAGTTAAATCAAAATATAGAAAAATCAAATGAATAAATTATATCATAATGAAGTATTATGGCGATACTAAAATAGGTAGAGAGAATATTATAAATTGGAAATAATGATAATAAAATTGAGCTATAATAACTCTAAAAGGGAAGGTGACAATAAAATAGAATGATTCAATTCAAAAAATTAGAAGAATGATATTCATGAGAGGCCTCGATGTGGAACTTAGGATAAATAATAGAATAAGAGAAGTTAGAGGAAATTAACAAAATAAGCGAAGTTAATGGAAAATAATAAAAGGGAAGTTAAGGAAAATTAATAAAATAAAGAAGGTTGGAAGAAAAAAATAAATAAGGGAAGCTAGAGGAAAATAATAAATAAAGGAAGTTAAAATAAAATAATAAAATAATAAAGTAAGAATGGTTAAAAAAAAAATAATAAAATAATAGCAGTTAAAAGAAACAATAAAATTAAG
Source organism: Pinus taeda (assembly GCA_000404065.3). NCBI lineage: Eukaryota > Viridiplantae > Streptophyta > Pinopsida > Pinales > Pinaceae > Pinus > Pinus taeda. The sequence goes on along the minus strand of APFE031575614.1, from coordinate 41,799 downwards.
GATGGGATAAAATAAAATAATAAAATAAGGATGGTTAAAAAAATAATAAAATAATAGAAAGGGATAATTTTGACATGATAATCAAAGGGCAATGGAAATATCCTACAAAAGAATATCAAGCTATGAAAGACTCATCCCATAATTCCTAATGTTGAAATTATGTTCAGTGTGACTAATTGAACCTTGCTATGAGTTTGGTGTATGTGGAGTTATTTACCTTGAGTCGAAACCTTTTGGGCTTGATAGCTCACCTCCACATTGCTAGCTTATTCATCATTCCTATAGTCCCATTGTAGTTTGAGGGTCCAAAGGGAAGAATAGTACTGGAGGAGTAGCCTAGGAGGTTAACCAATGAGTCAACAATATTCAACAAGCATATGAGAAACTAGGGTTGGATATCCTTCAATTAACATTGGACTACAATGGAAATCAACTACAACTCTCTCTCAACATTTAAACACAAAAGCAAGGGTGAATGGTATTGTGCTATGTAATTTCATTTAAGTCTTTGTATAAGCTGGATGATTTCATAAGTGTTAGTTTTATAAAGGCTAGACATCAGATTAGTCATAGATGAATGTTATATTGTATTATGAATAAGAACTTTAATTGGCTTGATGAATGTTGAATGACATTGATTTGATTTTACATATTATGTTTTAATTCATAAGGAGCTAGATAATAGATAAGCCAATGATGGAGACCAATCTTTAATTTTGACTATGAATTTCTATTAGTGGTTGAACTTTAATTGTATCTATAAAAGAAGATAGTTTTGATAATCTTCAATTTGGAATATAAATTGGTTAATGAAGGGTTAATCTGAAAAATAGTTTATAAACCATAAGTATAAATATCAATTAGTTGAGGAAGTCAAGTTGTATCTATAATATGAGATAGCCATTATATTCTAAATGCGAACATTAATAGTTGCATGGAGATCAACTATGATTCAATACCCCAATATGTAACTCTTTTTAATCACATGAAACAAAATGTAGTTTTTATTGTTACCAGAACCCAATTTCTAGTTAGGTTGTATTTTGTTCTGATATCTAAGTAACTAAAAAATGGACACCCTTCTCTAGAAATTTAACCCAAACTTTTATGATGAAAACCTATATAAGTAAGATGGATCAATCTTCTATTCTCTTGAATGATGTTATGGTTCACTTGTATCCTCACTATTAGATTATCTTGTGCTAGAACCTAGGCCCACCTTCTTAAAACCAAGGTTGCACTATTGGGAGATCAAACTAAGTATAGATTTTAATGCAAACCTATTTCCTTACATGACAGTAAACCATTGAATAACAAACTCATGAAAAATATCACCTCTAGTCATTCCTCAACAAAAACCATTATTCATAGCTAACTCTCAGTGCCTCTCCAGTGAATTCTCACTCATCTTTGGTTTGAACCCTTAACACTTGGAAACTATATGAGACAAGCCCTAGAATTTGGCATCATAACTGAGCGCTATTCCATGTCAACATATCAATACCCTAAGGATATCATCACATACTCCCTTTTTATATCAGGCTGATGTGATAAATGTCACTTGACGATCTATTTTTTCATTTCTTGAAAACAATGGTACTAGAGGGTCAACCTAATGGGATATCGATGGTCAACTGGTACTAGATCCTTGGCATATCCTTAAAACCCTAGACTCCAATATGGTTTTTGTTTTGGTGGATGGAATGTTAACAAATGGAAGGTAGCTTGTCCCAACTTCCCATTAGTTGACAGTCGAAGGCTCAGGATACTAGAACCTCAACAAACTAAAATATAAAGGAAATACATGACAAAAGTTGAGGCCCAAGGTGGAACCTCATAGAGAAACCAAGTTAAGGATGATTTCATGGTGACATGGCAACGCCATGAGTAGGACACATGTCACCTATATTTGGTTATTTGGCCTCCCAATTGGCATAGGTGAGTGACATGTCAATAATGACACATTAAAATAAATATGTTAGTAATGACACATTAACATTGGCACATCAACAATGACCCATCAACAAGAAAAATCAAAATTTCCATATGGGAAATGACGTGCCAACATCATATATATGTTTCATGATGATTGTAGAATAGGGGGTTGAGGTGGCAGATTGAGTTGGAAAGCTAACTTGGCGCCAACCATTGCATATCAAGAAATTGACACTCCACATTTCTAAGAAATCCTTGATGCTTCGATACTTCAACATGCTATATTGGCATATTAAATATTGTACCAAGGGTTGTTGTATATTAAAAATATGCCATATTGACATATGGCCATATCATAGGATTTCACATTGGAAAGGATTGTCAGTATACTAATATCATGCTATTGGAGAAATTGAATTGTGGTTTATTTGTTGGAAATACTGAGAGGGGGGTGAATCCATATTTATTTTCAATTGTTATTTTTACCAGTTAGATCACTTGTATTTAGAACACAAAATGAACAATAAGAATAAATACTTTTATTAATTTTTTCTTCACAATAAATCAAGTACAATACATGTAGGGCTCCAAACCTAGATGAAAACACCAATATTCAATCTTCCAGGCTCCAACATGTATTTTCCAAGCACCAACTTGGATTTGCAAGGCTCCAACCTTGTCAATTCTGAGGCACCAATCCCAAGGGCTCTAACCCTATATCTGATTCAGGCCTCGACCTAGTTTCTTTAGGAATTCGATCCTCTAGGGCTCCAACCCTATCTTCCAAGGCACCAACCTTGTATTTTCGAGGCTCCAACCTCTTGGGCTCCAACCCTTAGATTCACTTTGTCAAGATGTATTTGGTTATACTTCATGGCTCCCAATGTCTTCTTCAATGAGCCCTGTCTATCTTCATCTTCACTGTAGTCTCAACAGTATGTCATCAATGACAACCTTGATATCTTCACATGAAGGTGTCTCTGCTGTCCTTCATCGTACTCAAACTAGATCTCCAAGGTCACATCATGAGGGCCTTCAACAATGCATAATGGTTTAGTGGATGTCCTTCTTTAAGGATTATTTAACGACTGCTCTTCAAGTATCTTCAAGTGTACTTCAAAATTGTCTGCAACAAATGATGCTCTCACAATGTTGTTACAAGCCTCAACAATTCTACAATAGGTCTTCAAATGGCTTCGAGATATGATTTGGAAAATGCTTCAAATAACCACTACAAATGCCCCTCCTGGTTACTTCAAGGTCTGGTTAAAAGTGTCTCCAATATGTAGTTCAAATGAGCCCAAAAAGATCTTCAAGTCTGCTCTAGGATTGTCTTCAAAAGGCTGCAATATGATTGCTCAAATAAGGTCTTCAAATATGTTCCAAATCACCTCAAGGAGGTCCTCAATTACACTTCATAAATTGCTCCAAAAGGGGGTCTCCACAAGCTGCCCAAAACTACTACAGATATGCTTCAAAAGGCTCCTTCAAAACAAATTCAGTATACCTCCAAAACACCCTCAAGAACTTCCTTCAAAAGACACTTAACTCCTGATTCGAGTCTTGCTTAAATTGTTGCACTAGTAGGATATACTTAGCCTTAATCTGAAATGAGTATGGTAATAACTCTTCCTTTTCTCGCCTTTGATATATAGCCTCAGAATCTTCGCTTGGACAAACATATAATAGCTTTAGAATTCTTGCATAAATAGAGATATAATTGCCTCAATTACCTTTTACTTAGACATAAATATAACAACTTTCTAATTTTTCTTCTCCACATATAAGATTGTCTCAGACTCTTTGCTAGCTTCCACGGGGATATGTCTCAAATTCTGCTGATATAAATACAATTACAGAATCTCATTCCTTCAGCCGAGCCTCCCAAAATAAGTTTGACATATAACAGTTCTAAGACTGTTCTTAAGGTATCAACCTCTGCAAATACACATCTGAGATTTGAAATGATACTGTCCACAGATCCAAGGAATAAAAAACTATGTTATAATAATAATTTCCCAAACAATTAATCTTTTTTTTTCTCCTCGGGTTCTGTCTCCTTTTGAGCCTCGTATTTGTATTGATCACCGATGTTTGATGATTTGAATTCTGAGTTTTAAATGTTAATATATACTAGTTTTTTGAGTTATATGAATAGATACGTCAGTTGGAGGAGAGGTCGAATTTTGTTGAAGCCGACATACCTTCAGGATATTTTTTTTAACATTTTTTTTTTTTTTTTCCATGTGATGGATAATATAAGACCTTGTCTACCATGTGAAAGATGGATCATATAAGATCTTGTCTACCATGTGGAAAAGACCTTGTCTGCCATGCGAGTGATATATCCCATGGATGATATATTACACCATGTTGCTGCATTATGTCTGCCATGTATGGTCATGTATGCCATGTTTGTCTGCCATTAATCAAAGTTAATGCCATGTATGGTTTCATATATACACTATCCAACATTATAAAAGATTTTAATATGTTTTTGTATGGTTTCATATATACGTTGGTCATTAATTCTCATGGGATAAGGGTTAAGTTTATATTTAGCAATGTATTTATTCATATATAATAAACGCATCGGAAAATCTAGCTTTCCATTATATGCATATATTGCTAGGGTTTGGGTATTCACGTATATGGTTTTTAGAATTAGGATTTCATGCTAGGGTTTAGGGTTGCATCATGATGACATTGGGAATCTATGGTTTTAAGATAAGGTCTAGGTTTCTAGAGTTTATGTTCATAGACTTCGGATATGTTATAGTGCAACCTCCATTAATTTTTCATTCCAATCATCAGGTGAGATCATCCATCTAATCTTCCAATCATGTGATCATTCAAGGGTATGGCATTATCACGTGTAGTCCTCCATATTTCATCAAGGGTTAGAGTCTAAATCATCAAGTGCGTGCGACATTAGATCAAGTACTTCTTAGGGCTTCCTTAATTCATGGTTTGACTTCTTCGCGACTTGACATCTTCATTTATGTTATCCTAGTCAACCAACCACCAAGAGTCATGGCATCATCGTCTAGAACTAGGAATCTCAAGGATATTGACATCTCAGTCAATGCCATATTGACATCAATGAAAACCTTGATTAACATTATTGACATATTATTGAATTTAAGCTGCGATGTATTTTCATATCGATTGCTTGAAATAACTACAAATAAGAATGTTTGGAAACCATCAATATAGCTATATGCATGATACTCATGTAGGGAAACAAACATGGATAATTATAGGTTCCACATGGCATAAGGATAGCCACATGTTAGGCTAAGTGGGCCGTATCAATGTGGATGTGGACTTGAAAGGGGTAAAAAACTTAAATGATCATAACTTTAGGCTTAGAACTCAGAATTAAGCAAAAATTATATTGTCAGAAAGATATCAATGAGTTAAATATGGTGGAAACATCATATAATGAGTTTAAAATAACAAAAGAAAGAGGAAATTGACTACCCATCTACAAAATGAACCTAAAGAGTCATCCTAGTTACACCCTCGTGTCTTTAACTAAGATTAATGAGTTGGGTATGTTCAGTAACATACAAATTCCCTTTATTAGAAGTAATACACACACACATACACACACACACACACACACACACATATACCCATCAAATAGGAACTTGACCGAGTTCTCACTTTTCTAGAGGTAGCAAAAAATCATTCAATTTTGAAAAGTGTTAATTAATAATACACGTCTTTTTTGGAGCATATTTTTGAACTTTAAGTATTAAATATGCACATTTGTTTAAATGTTAGTGATTTTCTTGCCAATTTAAAAAAGTGTTGATGTGGCATCAACCTCTTTTTTTTGGGCTTAGTTTTGACACTTTAGATTTTCTTATATGATAAGTATGGATACATTTTTTTAAATGTTGTAGATTTTAATTTTTAAAAAGCATCAACCTTTTCTTTTCAGTGCATATTTTTGAAACTTCAATTTTTTTTATGTCTTAAGTATGCATTTTTAAAAAATGTTTTGTAATTTAACCATTTAAATACAAAATAAAAATAAATAAAATAAAAAACCCATAAAACGATGAAAATTCAAACATAGAAAAACAAGAAAAAACAAGAAAAAACAAAAAAATATAAAAAAAGACAAAAAAACATAAATAAAAGAAAAAAAAAATTATATATGAATCGACTTGTCACCCTTGCCTAGCTGCCAAGGCGTTGTGTCCTGAGCGGGGGTGGTCAGTCGATCCTATCACCCCAACCCAACTGCCAAGGGGCTGTGAGCCAGGGTGGACACCCTGGACCATGACCCCTTGGTAGTTAGGCAGGGGTGGTAGGATCAATGCCTTGGCTTGCGATCTCTTGGCAGTTAGATGGGGATGGCACGATCGACGTCTTGGCTCGTAGCCCTACAACACCCTGACAGGTGGGGGGAACCAACTCCCCGCCTACTAGGGGCCCACAAGGTCGCATGCTCCTAGTGGGTGCGCCAACCTGCTGCCCCTGGTAGGCGAGGACCCAATTCAAGAATCAAACTGCCACACCTGCCCAGCTACAAAGGGGCCGTGGGCGAGGGCATCCGCCTTGGCCAGTGACTCTCACCCCCACCCAGATGCTAAGGGGCTGCAGGCCAGGGTGGTAGCCAAGGTGCTTGGGCAAGGATGACAAGTCGATTCATATATATATATGTATATAAATTTTGAATTTTCAATGTTTTAGGAGTTATTTTTAGTTATTTTTCATTTTATTTTTATTTTTTATATTTTTAGTTTTTGCTTTGTTTTTTTAATTTGATTTTTAAAATTATTTATGAGCTTTTTAGTCATTTTTACTTTAATTTATTTTTACTTATTATTTTTTTGGTTTATGATTTAATTTTACTTTTTAATTTTTTGTTTTTTTGTTTTGTTTTGTTTTGTTTTTTTTCTAATTTTATTGATTTATTTTTTCCTATAGTGGTTGTGTCGATGTTCGACTAGCAACCCGACCTCAATATGTTTCAATTTGATAGTTGATTTTTTAGTTTTCGTTATAATGGATCAAGTTTGCTTCCACTATGTGTCAATTTCATGGTTGATTTTAAGTTTTCATTGCAATGCGTCGAGTTCCCCTACATTGTGTGTCAATTTGATGGTTGATTTTAAATTTTTCGTTGCAATGTGTCAAGTTGTATTAGGCTAAGATTTTAAAATTATCTATACTTTTAGTATTTAAAAAAGAAATTACTCTTAGTATAACAACTCTTTCATTCATTTGTTCATTTTAAAATTTTTTTAGTCATATAATTTTTCCATAATGCCATGGTTGAAATATGTTGAAAACTTAAGGGTTTTTTTGTAGTTATGATATTTGGTTTTAATTCCATGGTTGAAAAATTGTCAAAATTTTAAGGTTTTTTCTTAGTCATGATATTTTATCTTTAATGCTATGATGGAAAACAATTATAAGTACTTTTATCTTTAATGACATGGCTAGATTATTGGAATTTTAAGACTTTTCATAGATGTGATATTTTATCTTTAATGCCATGCTTGAAAAGTTGTTGGAATTTTAAGGTTTTCTGGAGTCATGATATTTTATTTTTAATGTCATTGCTATAAAATGTTGAAAATTTACCCCAAAATAAAAATACATCATTCTAGCGTCAACACTCTTCATTTTCAAGGTGTTTTTGTGCAAAAAAATTTGGTTTTCATTGCCATTTTTTAAAGATGTTGAAAATTCACTCTGAGAAAGAAAAAAAAAAAAATGTCGTTCCAACATACACACTTTTCATTTTTGAGTTATTTTTTCATGTTTTTTTGGGGATTTTTGGCTAGAGTTCTCATTTTGAGGTCACAGTTCCTGTTTTATTGGTAACTTTGTTATATTTATACAAGTCATCTAAATTATTAATGGTATGGACATGTTTTTAAATAAACGAGTAAATAATTGCCTAACAATTGTCTCTCCATTTTGAATTGATTATTAGATGAGTATAATTACCATTATGTATCATACTTTCCATCAATGATAATATAAAGAAAAAAAATGGATATGTGTATGTGGTTAGATGAAGTGTGATGTTATAAACCCAACATAAAAAAATTGATGTCAAATTAACACTATGGCCCAACGCTAGTAACTAGACATTAGCAATATATTTACCTATGATAAAATTGATCTTCATCTTAAGAGTATCATGTAGATTAAAACATGTATGCGTATTTTCCTTTGAATATGAAGGGATAAGGTCTAAGAGTGTGCATTGATTTTTAGAATAATAGAAACCTCTCTCTAGACCTATTGCTGCCTGCTTACAAAACTGGACTTTCCACATGTTGAAAATGCAACAATAAAATCTAGTTTTGACTTTGCCTTGGTCAAACTAGATTAAAATTTGAATTTCAATTTTAGCAGGATACTTGGAGGTAGTAACTAAAGTGACATGGCTGTTGTCACTCAGTTAACTCAGTAAATTTGAGTTGGAGACACTTGAATTCAATTCTACATGATTTATTGCTAATTTGTAGCAATCTATTTCAATTAATTTGAGTTATTGTCAGTTTAACTAGTTCTAACTGTCAGAAGAACTAGTTGAGGTCAAGTTGTGGGTGTGCAACTTCAACCACACTGAGTGATCAACCATTTAACTGATCATTCAACACAAAATAATTGTTGCACGCAGAGAATTTGAGTTACCTAGTTGAGATTGGAGTTCAAGGGCAGTGTACTATCAATTGTAAACTAACTGAAGTTGAACATGTGGTGCATGCAGTCAAAGGATTGGCCTATGGTAATTGCGCAATTGCTTTGTGTGAAATTTATAAATAATAGGGGCAATTTCCCAATGGAACAATGCAAGGAAATATCAGATTGGGAAGGCTTGAAATTAGCTATGTGTTGGGCCAGGTTCAATCAACAAGGTAAAGAGATAGTCTATACACTTGCAGGGTGTGCTTAGGCTTGAGAAAGCATTGTATTTCTTCTCTATTCTCTTATTAATTATATACAGATAGTAAGGGGGTTTGAGCAGTTCCTTTCCCCTAGATAAATCTCTGTGTATGTGTGATGTTTCCTTTTGCATGTCTATGATTCTTGTTTTAGATGATGAATTAACTTCCACATATAAGTAGAGTAGCTTCAAGTCTTATGATTTAGTAAATTTTATGAGCAATTTTAAATCTACATATTAATTTCTACATGCTACCAGAGTTGGAATCACTGTAGAGAAGAGATTTCAATGTTCTCCTTGTAGGAGGTTCAAAGTTACAGATAAGGTTACAAGTTTTCTTCAGGACTGACAAGATTGCTTTCAATGGACTAAGGCTCGAGTATGCTCTTAATGTAAGCGCAAATTATATCGCATGAAAGGACCAAATGGAGGCAATACTAGAGGATAATGGGTTGAAGGAATTCATTGATAACGATATTCTAAAACCAACAATAGTTGATGCTCGGAATCTAGAAGAATGGAATAAGTGTGTTGCTAAGGCGAGGAGGCTCATATTGGAGGGAGTACGAGACCATATTGTCTCTAATCTCCAAGGAAAAGAGCTTCGTATGAAATGTGGCAAGTGTTGACAATTTTTTTCCAGAATAGTAGTGATCATAGGAAATTTCCACTCAATGACAAGCTTCGAAATATCAATATGCAGAGGAACAAGACCATTCCACAATCCATGAAAAGGTTTAATGTGCCATGATAAAATTGGTCAAGTTGGCGTTACTATAGCAGAGGATGATTTGGTGAGCCTATCCCTTCTAGGCCTTCCCAAGAGTTGGAACAACTGCCAAGATTCAGTGAATGAGAGGGAGAAGCTACCAAATTGGGAATGCCTTTGGTCTGATTTTGTACAAGAGGAGATAAGGTGGAGCACTAGAGATGAGATCTCATCCAAGGGCCAGGATGAGGAGAATTCTACCTTGGATGGAAAAGAAAAAAAAGGGAAAGGGAACAAATCCTAATTCAAATCAGATTCGAGTCAAGGGGACAAGAATAAAGACTTGTCCAGAATCAATCTAGCAACTATGCAATGAATCCTAATTGTCATGAATCTAGGAACTATGCAACGAAGTGTCCACACAAGAAAGAAAGCAAGAAGACTACGGGAGGAGCAGTGGGTGAATCCTTGGCTTCGTAGTTCAAACTTGATTTTACCCTCATTCCTTGCATGGAAAGAAGAGTGATGGGTAGTGTGTAGTATCTTGACAACGGTGCCTCATTCCACATGATGGGAAACAAAGATTTTTTCAGTGACTTGGAGGAGAAGTATCTCCAGATACACACTAAGATGGGAGGGGATGGAAGGTATAACGTGACTAGTATTGGTACAATTACTTTTTAAAGGGAGTCTAGCTCCCCTCTCAGGCTCATGGATGTGATGTTTGTATCAGGTCTAATGAATAATTTAGTTTTTTGTATTAATGTTGGAAGATCGTGGCTATGATGTGATATTCAGCAAAGGGAAGGATTTCAGGAGACATATCGCCATAGGAAAAGTGAAGTAAATCAAGGTTCGAGTGAAGAACCTATACAAATTAGATGTGGAAGACTTTGCAACATTGAGCACAAAAATAGAGAAGGTGCAGAGCCGAGATATCGACAAATTATGGCATATAATACTTGGACATTTACATCATGGCACTTTGAAGATCATGTAAAATATTTCTATAGGACTCCCCAAAGGGGCAGTAGAGGAGTGAGATACATGCAAGGGGTGTACATTGAGGAAGTACACAAAATCCACCTTTAATGATTGGGACAACAAGGTGCATGCAATCCTTGAAAGGATCCACTCTAATGTCTTTGGACCTTTATTGACAACCTCCACTACCAAGCACAGGTATTATGTTATATTTGTAGATGATTTCTCACGGAAGTATTGGATCTACTTCATGCAGAAGAAAGACCATACATTCTCCAATTTTGTTGAGTTAAAATCATTTTTTGAGAAAGAAAATGGTAGGAAAGTGAAGGTTCTCAGGAGCGATAATGGTGGTGACTACATGTCGAATGAGTTTAAAAATTTTTGTGCAAAGGAAGTCATTCAAATGGAGTTGACAACATCCCATAACCCACAACATAATGGGGTGGCTGAGAGGAAGAATATAAGTATTATGGGAGCAACATGGGTGATGTTGCATAACCAAAGCCTACCTCTATACTTGTGGGTTGAAGCATGCAACACAATGATCCATTTGTAGAACAAGAGTCCTCATAGGATTCTTGGCATGAGTACACCAGAGGAATCTTTTTTAGGGAGGAAACTAGATGTGTCACCCTTCAATATCTTTGGATCATCAGTTTATTGTCATGTTTCCAAGGAAGCAAGGAAGAGTTGGGAATATTTGTGAGGTACTGTTTTGCTGTACAACAACCCCCCATTTCATAAAATTTTACTTTCAAACTATAATATGAAATGGGTCCCTTTTAGATTTATGAATAAAATTGGTATCAACTTATCATTCCTCAAAAGGTTCGAAAGGAAATAATATATTATAAACCTTTTGAGTGAACATAACTCGGTCTTATAAAAATAAATGAATAATTCTTTATTATTGCGATAAAGCGATCGCAAGATCGCATATCGCAATAAAAAAGGATGCATAACAAAAAGACCCATTGGTTTGCCCTGATGCGACAAGCGAATAACTATCGAATATCGGGAAAGGTAAGCGATTGTAACAAAAGGCCCTCTCTCTATGCTCCGATGCAATATCGCTATCAGCGATCGGGGAATATAACATACATGCAACAAAAGGCTCCCTTCTAAAAACTCCCGATGCGAATTAGCTTTATCGCTATCCGCGATCGGGGATTTTGCAATGACACAAATGTAAATACTCGAGAATTCCTCCGATCTCCGATTGCGATAAAGCTAAGCGCGAATTTCAAAAAGGATTGTAAAGGCTTGGGTATATTATGTTAAATTATTATTAAAAGCCTTTCTATTCCCGATAGTGATTCACTTGTGATCAACCGCCAAAAAGTCAAAGCCACGCTTAAATGAATTATTCGACGAATAAACGATATGATGAGCATTTAAATGATTGACAGGTTTAAATGGCCAATTAATGGAGCAGTTATGCCAAAATCTCTTCAGAGATTGTATCCGTGGCAATATTATTTTAATCCTTCATTATTCATTGATTGATATAACTCTTTCATACTTAGTTTGCACCACCTATTCTCTGCATTACGTTCATTTTATCTCCTGCGCAGAGCTCCTCTGAAGCAACAAATTTAGGCCAAATGGGGAAGAAATCTAAAAAATTTGGAACAGCTTCAGCTTCCGCAGTAACAAGACAATCTACCGCCGATCCGGGACCAAGTAAAAAACGATTGATCTCAGACACTACATGTCTTGGTCTCGGAAATACTAGTTGGTAGAGCATCTATAATCTAGTTGAAGCCGAAGAGCCTGAAGCAGTATCAGTACAAGCTACAGTAGGTTCGAACCGAAAGTTCGAGGCTACCCTAAAGGATTTAGCCGATTCTTACTTACACCGGATAGCGGCTCAAGAGAAAATTCTTCCATACACAGATGTAGTAAGGTGGGCAATTGAGGAAATCCCGGTTACAAACAAAACATTTTGCACAGTCGACGAGAGAGTCTTCAGTTCATTTCAACTCAATGATTTGAGACAAATGTACCATTTCCCGGAGCCACAGAAGAAGTATAACAAAGAATTTCAGGAGATGTTCAAAGATGAAAATGAAACTGAATCAGCACCTATACGAGAATGGAGACAAAACCCCTTAAGACACAAGCATGAGTCCTCGGGTAAGTACTCTGTCGATTCATTGTGTTCTCCTTATTGTTACGCTGGGGCGATGATGTGTAGAATTTGGGGGTTGCATGATTCCTCAAAATTCTCAATAGAGATGGTTCCTTTAATGGAATCAGCGGTCAATAGCGAAATAATGGATTGGGGGAATATATTATCTGATAAGTTAGCAACTACTATTCTTGAGTTCAGAAATAAAACTCTCATTACCAATAGGTCTATTCCTCCATTTTAGTATAGTGCCTACATCTTAGATACTCTTTGTTTTAACTCCGAATTTCCTATGCCGGGGTGGAGATGGACTCCACAGGACCCCATGTCAATTCATATCTATCACCGGAAGTTGTGGAAAGCCCATTATAAAGACCACCTGTATCAAGTTTGCAATGGATTTATGTTGCCCATTTACTATGCAATTTTTGACAAGCCTGCTCCTAAGATTTCCTCACAAGTAGAGATTGACTTAACCGCCCTAGGAAACTGGTTTGGAGAGGATAAATTTACATATATAAGAGTTTTTGGCAGCCTTTCCAGGCCTCATGTTCTCCCCTTGTACATACCCGACAAACTATTGGCTAGAGAGATAGCATATCAGCTTACGTCCCCAGGAGTGACCAAGACTCTGAGGAATTCAAGGAAGCAAGTTTGGCCTCATTTTCCTCTAAGGTGTGGTGTTTACATTCTGCATGACTATAAGCATGCAGAGAAAGAAGCAGAAAAGATAAATATACTGAATCTCGCCACTCTTCCTAATAGACGATTTGATCTAAGGAAAATTGTCTATAATGTACTGGAACAGGAAAAACTCACTAAATTTGAACATAAAGAAGATGAGTTTGATGACCTATTTTCTTCGGTGAAGTCATTATTTCAGGTTCAAACACTAGCAAAAATGAGATATCACGACGATAGGTTAGCGGAATTCAACAAACTCAGAGAGCAGAGGTTGCAAACACTGCCTTTAGATTTACTAGCTACTGCCCCGATGACACAATCAAGCGAGCCTGAACAACGACTTACCGACGAACCTCCTGCTACATCAGAAATTTTTGAAGAAGTCCAGAGGAAAGAGCATGAGGAAGTACAGAGGAAAGAACAGGAGGAAGCACAAAGGAAAGTGCAAGAGAAAATACATGAGGAAGAATAGAAAAAGGAGCAGGATAAGAGCAGCAAGGATGTGAATGTTGATACCCAGATTGACCTGAAATTGCTCCAAGAATGGCGGCAATTCGACTCAATCATAAGCAATCTGGAAAGCTCAAAAGATGCTGATACATCCAAAGTGACAAATACACAGGATACAGTGTCAAACAAGGTTCCAAGTGAAGGAACCAGCGGCCTACCCCATAGTACAGACTTAGAAATAATTCCGAAAGATCCTTTGGATCAAATCATTTTGCAAGTGGAGGATATACCTCCATTGGATGTCTTTTACAGCCCAAAACACAGGGCCGTAGTAAAGCGACAACGGAAAAGGAGAAGGATTGATCAACCTTCCCTGTTCCCCGAACAAACAGAGACAGCCAACGTAGTTGGGAAAGAGGAGTTTGATCCTTTCGATGACCTAACAAAGCTGTCCCAGTATGCCGGAGCCTATTTGATGGCCACCATGGACAAGGCATCGGAAGTGAGTAATTTGCTAAAAGAAAAAGACCAGACAATCATTTTGTTACAAACACAGCTATCGGAGGCACAACAGAAAGCTGAACAATTAGAACAACAATTGTCAACTCAGTAGTAGTTAAATAATCAACTGAACAAGTAGATACTTGAAGAGAAACAGAGGGTAGATTCAAGCACGATTCAAAGGCAGAAAGAATTATCGGAAGCATTGGCAAAATTGAAGACGATGAATGAACTAATGGTAAAGATAAAAGATGAGCAAATTGCTCAATTATCACTTCAAATAGAGAAGTTCAAGAGTCTTCTGCAGCCTGCCGATTTCAGGACAGAAGCGCTACAGATTAATAAGGCACTGGTAACACAAATAAGACTATTGTGTCATAAAATTGCTCAAGTTGAACCCCTGTGTGACATAACAGTGTCAATAATCGATAAATCAGTCGATGCTAGATAGGACTTAGAGCAGGCCGATGAGACCTTAACAAATTTTCTTACTTGGCAGGACACTAGTGAGGGACAGGCAACAAATTTGCCTAAAATCCTAGAATCACATAAATAAATCCTATTCTTGGAATGGCAGTCCCAATTGATGAAGGCAGAGAGAGCAGTTTCTAGATGCAAATTATCCACAAGTAATTTTATTGAATTAATTAACAATACTCTCTATTTATCTAATATGATCTCTCAATGTACACTAGGTAAATTGCTATCGGCTAAAACATTGGAGCAATCATGTTATCAAGGGCTGGAAAAGAATGGGAGGTTGATTACAGGTATTCAAAGTTTAACTTGGGACACCTATTGGTTGTTCCTAATAAAACCATACAGCCAGAGAGCCACCCTCAAGTGTCTAACAGATGCAATCGGGTGTATCATTCCTGATATACGTGATGCCACATACTCGGCTCAGCTCAATTCTCATCTCATCCGCCCTCAAGAAGAACCGATGCTAGCGATATGCCAACTCAGATCAAAGGGAAAATAGCCAGAGTGATGAATCATGCTGTCGACTACCAAATTGCTGTGAAGGAGATATTCAAGATCAAGTTAAAGCAATTAAATATCATTTTAATTTTGTAGTTAGTTAGTTTAATTAAGTATTTATAGACCCTTTCATGCATTTAGAAAGGGTCCTCAGTTTTTGTATAAGACTTAAACCTGAAGTTGCACTACTGTACTTCAGGTATATTTTTTTTATAAAGACTGGGCCAAATTATTCCAATTTTTGACAACGAAGCTTTTATATGGATGTGCACTACTGCCTTTATTTAAAAGTATCTCTGAGTTGAAAGAAGGAATTCGAATTGTGATTGATGTTGGGAATGATTTGCAGCACATATGGTACTACTATCTATGTCTGAATTCATTCTTTTTATGTGAATTGTTATTTGATTACTCTTGCTATTATTGAATATATGCATGTGTTTCAACAACATTCTTTATACTTTCCACTATTGGATGTTTATAGGATGCTTTTCTTTTAGTCATACATGTATCAGTAATATATAAAAGACAAGTGTAACGATGTTTTATTAATTACTTTGTTCAACTATTTGAACAAAGCAATTATTATATGAATGAATGTCTATGTTTATCGAATAGAGTCATCTATATGTTTATTGATGAACAGAGATCATCAAACGTTGCACTTAAGAATAGAAATTTCCCGGGATAGAATAGTTATTTGTATTTTCTCTCTTTAGATTAAGGCATCCATCCATTATCAATTATTAGAAAATCACTCATCCATCCCCTTTTTATTCATCATTGGGAAACTGGTCCCATTATCTCCAGTCGGAGCCACCATACCAAACAGAAAATGAGCTGCATTAAGGTCCGGACCGGGTGGTTTTCCCTGATGTTGATGCAACAATTTTGGAGGCATCAACAGGTACACACCTCACGACTATCGTGTGTTCTTGCCATCTCTCAGGATGACAATTGATAGACTAGATGTGGAATTTGATGAGAAGACAATGAGGTGTTCTCTTGAGAGGGAGTTTCGTTCAACTTGGAGATTTTGACTCCAAAGGAAGAACCTTATAAATTTGTGGAGTAGCCACATCCACTCTAGTAGATACATCTAGAGAAGGAAGGAGGCAAACGAGGGAAGCTAATAGATTATTGTAGAATGCTATAGAGAATGTAGGAGCACCCACATCAAATTGTAGGAATAGGAGTTCACTAGATCAATACATTGGCTACATGGCTCTGATGAGTGAGATGGTAGAGACATATCCATCGTCATTCGAGGAAGTTGTATAGAAAACGGTATGGGTTGATGTTATGGTAGAGGAATATGATTCCATTGTCAAAAACAATGTTTGGGAAGTGGTCCCAAGACCAAAGACTAATCAATGGTTAGTTCGAGATGGCTATACAAGGTAAAACATGCAACATATATGAGCATAGAGAAACACAAGGAAAGATTTGTGGCAGTGTTCGCTTAGGTGGAGGGAATTGAATATGAGGAGACCTTTTCTCCATTAGCAATATACTCATCCATCAGGTCAATTATAGCATTGTCAACACAAATGGGGTGGAAGATCCACTAGATGGATGTGAAGAAAACATTCCTCAATGGATTTATTGAGGAGGAGGTGTATATTGTGCATCCAGAGGGGTTTGGGACCTTTCATAGAGAGTCGCATGTGTGAAAACTCAAGCAAGCATTGTATGGACTCAAGCAAGCATCTCGTGCTTGGTATACCATGATCGATGGCTATCTCACTGGGTTGGGATTTAGCAAAAGTGAAGCAAATGAAAACATTTATCACATTGTGGTAGAAGGTAAATTATTGATTATTGTTTTATATGTCGATGACTTGATCCTTACTGGATATGAGCAACTGATCAAATCTTGCAAGGAGGACCTTGCAAGAGAGTTTGAGATGAAGGACATGGGCCTTATGCACTACTTCCTTGGATTGGAAGTATGGAAAGGTGACGTGGAATTGTTTGTCTCTTAGGGTAAGTACACCAACGAGATACTTCAAAGGTTCCACATGGACTGGTGCAAACCCATGGAGACTCCTCTAGCAGGAAATTGGAGGAAGGAGGACGCCACTTCAGGTGAAGTAGTGGAGGCTACCATTTACATGCAACTTGTGGGTTCACTCATGTATTTGGTGAACACATGACCAAACATGTGTTATGTAATCAACTATATTAGTCAAGCAATGGTTAAGCCAATAAAACTGTATTGGAAGGAAACAAATCATGTGTTGATATACCTCAGAGGCACTACTCAGTTTGGTATTTGGTACACACGGACAAAGGGAGTGACGTTGTAAAGCTTCACATATGAAAATTGGGCAGGAAGTCCATCAGATACAAAGAGCATATAAGGAGTAATTTTTAGTGTTGGGTCCACAATAGTTTCTTAGTACAATAGGAAGCAAATATTTGTGGCACTCAACTCAGCAAAAGTAGAGTACATGGATGCAAGTCAAGCAACAATTGAGGCTATCTGGATGAGAAAGATTCTAATTGGGTCATTTGGTCAAAAGATGGATCCTATAGTGATTTACCATGACAATCAGAGTTGTATCAAACTCTTTGAGAATCCAGCATTTCATGATCGATCCAAGCATATTGACATCTGATATCACAATCTAGGAGATTGTGTGCAGAGGTGGATTATGTTGTTGCAGTACATTCCAACAGAGGAACAAGATGAAAATATTTTGACAAAGGCCTTGTCAAGAGGAAAATTCGAGTTCCATAGAAGTAGGATTGGGGTATTCGATAATCCCTTTCTTGTTGAGAGGGAGTGTTGAAAATGTAGCAAGAAAATCTAGTTTTGACTTTTCCTTGGTCAAACTAGATTAAATTTCGAATTTCAATTTCAGTAGAATACTTGGAGGTAGTTAACTGAAGTGACATGGCTCTTTTCACTTAGTTAACTCAATAAATTCGATTTGGAGACACTTGAGTTTAGTTCTACATGATTGATTGCTAATTTGTAGAAATCTATTTTAGTTAATTTGAGTCATTGTGAGTTTAACTAGTTCTAATTGTCAGAAGAAATAGTGGAGGTCAAGTTGTGGGTGTGTAACTTTAACCAAACCAAGTGATCAACTAGTTAAATTATCAATTAGCCCAAAATAATTATTGCATGCAGAGAATTCAAGTTACTTAGTTGAGATTGGAGTTCAAGGGAAATGTACTATTAGTTGTAAAATAATTGAAGTTGTATACGTGGTGCATGCAGTCAGAGGATTGGCAATTCCTTGGTGTGAAATTGTTAAATAATAGGGGTAATTTCCAAAGGGAATAGTGCAAGTAATTAGGAGTTTGGGAAGCTTGAAATTGGCTAAGTGTTGGGACAAGTTCAATCAGCCAGGCAGAGAGCTAGTCTATACATTTGCAGGGTGTGCTCAGGCTTGAGCAATCATTATATTTCTTCTCTATTCTCTGATTAATGAGATACATATAGTAAGGGGTTTTGAGCAGTTGCTTTCCCTTAGATAAATCTCTAATTATGTTTGATGCTTCTTTTTGCATGTCTATGATTCTTGTTTTAGATGGTGAATTAACTTTCGTAGATGAGTAGAGTAGCTTCAAGTCTTGTGATATAGTAAATTTCATGAGTAGTTTTGAATCTACACATTAATTTCTACACCATAATCGGGCTTATAGGGTACTCCCTTTGTACATTTTCTAGGGAATTTGGCGTAGCAGGAACGCCTTCATATTTGAGAACAAATTTCTAGACTTAGGGAATACTACATTATCCATTGATGCCTTTTTTTTGGAGATTGGCCTACTAAAGCATTCTTCCCATGTGCATAGTTGGAGTCTCAAGAACCTCGACACCTTCCCTGTAGGTTTCTTTGATGGCGTGACTGTGAATGGGTAGTGTGGGTGTGGGGCCATTATCAGGTTCAACCCCTCTCTAGCATATAATTTCCTCTAGTCTAGAGGTCAAGGATCAAATGTTCGAGTAGAGGTGCTAGAATTATAGGGGGCGATTCGCTACGTGACATGGTTGTATGTCTATCACATTTTGATTGTTAGGGACTCAAAAATCACGATTGACTAGATAGATGGGAAAACTCTGTTATATGTCCCCTCCCTTATCCACTAGATGGAGAGTATTCAGGCCATGCCAACATCTTTCTCCTCCATCTTTTTTGTCATATTTATAGGGAACACAATTCCTTGGTGGGTTCCCTATCCAAGAGGGGGGTCGTTGTTCGAGATGGGAAGATGGACTGTGAATTTCTTGACAGTGGAATCATCGGTAGCCGAGACTTCTTCTCTTTTTGAAGGGCTTTTTCCATCTCTCGATGCTTTCTTGTTTTCTTTGTTTTTTGCAAGCTTTCTCCTGAAGGCGCATTTCTGGAATTTGTGTTGTCTGATACTGGGCTCTTCAACCTCATACTTCCCTTTTGGTAACCTTGCTGGACAAATAGTCTATTTGAGCTTTAATGGCTCTGCTACTTTATCGAATTTTTGTTGGAATGTGTGTAATTAGTTGATTTTTTTGAGATATATTGAGGTTTGTGAAGCTTATTTGGAACATGTAACAATCTTTTATCAATGAAAGATATGTTTTTTCTTCACTTGAAATTAATGTCTAAGAGTGTGCACTTGAACTTGATGGGTTGAATTGGTCCATCCATGTATCGTAGTTGAGTTCAAACCATAATCCAACATAAAATAATTAATGTCAACACCAATACCACACTAACCTAACATAAATAATATTTTTTAGTATGAATATTTCCACAATCATTAACTTTATGTAGATCAAACCTTCTAGTGCACTATGTTGTCATTTATATGCTCGACGTTTTGGGTGAACACTTCAGGGACATTAAGCTTTTTAGATGATGTGTGAAGGGTGATGGACTAGTTAAATAGAAGATGGAAATGGAAAATAGTTATTATGTGGTGAGAATGAAGAGAGAGAATGATGGGAAGATTGATTAAAAAATGAAAGAAAATAATTATTAGAATTTAATAATTCAAGTTGAATTGGTAAATTGATATTAATTATTTAAATTAACTATAGTTAGAAATTAATTTGTTTTAGATTGTAAATATTAATTTATTAATTATTCAATTTGATAATAGTGAAATAATTATTTTAAAATAATTGATTAGAATAATTAAAAATTAAAATGAAATATATAATAATATTTGACATGATTATAGTTAAAGTTAAATTAAATAAATAAATAATATAAATAATATTTAAATAATAAAGCTTTTAAATAAAATATGTTTAAGAGATAGGTATATATATATATAAGTCAAATTAGAAATAATGAGAATGAGAATTAATTATTAGAATTATTAAATTATTTTATTTTTATTTAATTAATTAATTTTTATTTTACTTATATTGAGAGGTAAAAAGTTAAGAGTTTTTTTAGTTTATAAGAAATTAATAATAATCTAAAAATGATATTTAAAAAATAGGATGAAAATATGAGACTAAAAGAAATATAATCAAAAGATGGAATTACATGTATTGGAAGGCTGAGAAGAAAGAAAGATATTGATAGAAAGAAGAGAAATAGAATCTACGTTACATCAACAAAGATAATTGTATGAAAGATAATAGTATGAATACAATATACAATAATTTTGCTTGAGTTCATGTTGATAGCTTAATTCAAAATGGGACTTCTTTAAACAAATACAGGTGTTGTGTATATGATTTTTAGGGGAAACCATTGTTCACCCCGGTGCTTAGAATTAAGTGATACTGCCATTTTTATAATGATTATCTTCACAATATAACTTTTATATAATGATAATAGTCTTGTTGAGGATAATAGTTCATCTATGCTCTTTTTCCACAATCTATCCACTTATGGAATTTCCTTAGGGGGAGAGGGAAGCTTGGTCATTAAGATGGATTAAAATTAATATTAGAGGGACTAGATTGGTTGGATAGAAAACTTTAACCATAATCACGTCAAAAATTATTATTATATTCCATTTTAGTTTTAATTATCCTAATCAATTCTAAATTAATATTATCCATCTAAATGTAATTATTTTAAAATAATTATTTGACTATTATCAAATTGAACAAATAATAAATTAATATTAACCATCTAAAATTAGTTAATTTAAAATTAATTTCTCACTCTAGTCATTTTGAATAATTAATATCAATTTATCAATTCAGCTTCAACCATTAAATACTAATGATTATTTTCTTTCATTTTTTGGTCAAAGTTCGCATCATTCTCTCTCTTCATTCTCACCACATAACGACCATTTTCCATTACCATATTCTATTTAAATGGTCTAACACCCTTCACACGTTATGTGGAAAGCTTAATGTCCCTATAAATGGGT
This sequence comes from Pinus taeda, assembly GCA_000404065.3. NCBI lineage: Eukaryota > Viridiplantae > Streptophyta > Pinopsida > Pinales > Pinaceae > Pinus > Pinus taeda. Next base: position 20,163 of record APFE031575614.1, on the reverse strand, counting down.
GAAGTGTTCACCCAAAACTTTAATGGGGTTTAGTGTACACCCAAAACTTTAATGGGGTGAAATGTTCACCCAAAACTTTGGGCACATTAATGACAACATAGAGTGCACCAAAAAGTTTGAGCTACATAAACAAAATTAATACTCTATTGCTCAACAAGACACAATTAAAGTGCTCCATTGATAAACTAATGTATAGATATTGGAAATTTATTTGTCAATGATTTCACTGATCTTAGCAGGCTCATGTAAACTTGAAAATGTGCACATATTTGCTTTTGAATAATAAAGTATAAGATTTAATAATGTGCGCTTTAAATTGATGAATTGAATTTACCCACCTATCTATCTTAGTTCAAATTACGATTTAACATAAAATAATTAATGTCAACATCAATACAACATTCAATCAATACAATTAATTTCAATACCAAAAAAATATTATAATTAATTAAATATATCAACAAAAAGACATAATACATTTTTACAATTTTATTAGATAATATTAAATACAAGAAAATAAGCCATTTTAAAAAAATAAAAATAAAATTAAATTATTAATTAATTAATTTATAATGAAATGTAATTAATAAATCAAAAGGATACTATTTTTATAATTTTATTAGACACAGAACTATAAGGAAACCACCAATAATATTTTGTTAAAAGATAAAATTAACTATAAAGAAAATTCTGAGTTCTAAAAAAATAAAACTAACTTTTACTAAATAATATCACATGAACCAAATAATCTATATTTTTGTTAAAAAAATAAATTTAAATTATTAATATAAATTATATAATTTATATTTATTTTTAATTTTATTTTATATACAATAACTACAAGACATCATTAATATTTTTATAAAATTAATCGTAAAGGAATTTGGAGTTTTATTATCATGGTTTTAATCAAGATAAAGGAAAAATGTAAAATATTAAGAAAAAGACCTTCAAATGTAAAATACAATCATGCAATGTCAACATGAATTGCATGTGACAATTAACTTGTAATGCAAGTTGCCCTAATAATGATTGGCTAACCTTATGCACGAAGGCTATCAACTTTAAGAGTTGGTGGCTGATCTCTTTTTCATGATTACATATAGATTCTCCTCTCACGTATTTTTAAATAATAACTTAATAATTGTTTTGGTAATTTAATATTTTTAAAAATAATAATTTAATAATTGTTTTGGTAATTTAATATCTTTTGACATGGAGATATTTTTCAAGCTTATGCAATATACATATTTTATTATAATGACTTGGAATTTGGAGATTTAATATGTATTTCTTATTTTAATTTGTTTATTAATATTTTTGGAGTTATAGTTTTATTAATGCATTAAAGCAATGTTAATTTTTAGATATAGGTAAGTACAAAATTTAAAAGTTGGCATATGTTTTTTGAGTGCATTAATGGAGCTATAGCTTTAGAAATACTGGTTGCCATTTTAATTTAGCGCTTTATTATCAATCCCAGATGTTTGAACTAGCATAAGAAGTCAATTTCTCAAACATTTCTAAACTGTGAAACTAGTTGCAAAGAAAATGAACAATAATTAGCCACTTGAGGTTTGGAGACTTATTGTGTCATTGTTATTTTAAATCATTATTTTATTAGTTTTAGAGAACCATTTCAAACACAAGTAATGAATTACACTATACATTTTTATTTTTAGGCATGTATACATAGATTTTGCTCATGATCTTCATTTTATTGATAATTATTTTATTAATAATTTTGTGAACCATAGCTTTAACATTAGAGTTGGTGCTTGTAAATTGAGTTTGGTTTTCTTTTCCTAGAAATCATTATACACTATTCTTGTTAATAGGACAACACTTATGCATGCATATGTGTTTGTGAACACACATACAATTTTTTTGTCTAAAGAAAACTTTGATGGATCCTTTCTCTCATAAACACATATTTTCTTCCAAGGGAAACCTCATAGGATCCTCCCATCACCTTACCCTCCCACACACATTTTTCTTCTAAGAAAAACCTCGTAGGACGCCCTCCCTCCTTGGAATATGTGAATGTACCCGTACAACTACATTAATAACACCCATTGGGATTGTGATGATTGAGATTTCCATGACATCATTCTCCATATCAAACTTAACACTATGACATTTTCGTGCACAATTTATTGTATTTCCATTTGCAATCATTATTTGGATGTCTAGTGCTTGACATATAAAAAAATTTAGAAGTTTTTCTAGTTTATGATTAATGAAATTATGTATACTTGCATAATAAATCAACATTGTTTCACTTCGTTTCTTGATATATTTCTATTCTTTGAGAGTCGGGGGGTGGTGTGTTAATCCTCGATCAAACATGTGAACATATGGCATGAATAGTTTCCATTAGTTCTGGATCTTGAGAATGTTCTAGATATTTTTCCTTTTCTCTTTTCAATCTATACAAATGAAATTATGTGTATTAGCAAAATCAAACAACATTGTTTTCTTTTGTTTCTTGACATATTCCTCTATTTTGAGAATTTTGGGAGTGGTAATTCTTGCTAAAGTTTGTGAAGATATGGCATGAATAGTTTCCAACGGTTCTAGATTTTGAGAATGTTCTAGCTCTTTTTTCTTTTTCGCTTTGCAATCTATGTAACACACACACACGCACCCATGTACCCACTCACAACACTTATGCCCATTAATGTACTTACTATTAAAATTGAAACATATAAAATTTTATCTTCTTTCATCCATTTGTTTGTTGATGTGTCAACCTTGTATATTAAGTGAGGCCGAGAGGGAGAATGAGGCAATAATGTAAGCGTTAGTGATAACCCTTCTAGTTTCCATGTTTTTACCTTCAACTCTATTTTCCGCATTGAAATCCTTATACAAGGATTTAGGCTTAGAGAGACATACCCCATGTTAAATTTTATTCTACAAGCATAAATAGATCTAATAATTTATCCTTAACTATAAGACTGAAATTTTCAAAGCACCAAATAAATTCTCAACTAAACCTTTTTTCTCTTAAGTTTTGTTAATTGGCTAAAAAAGTTATTTCTTAAACTATTTCAATCATGTGATATTAGGTCTTCAGTAAAGATGGACCAAAAGCGAATATAGTCAAATTTTTAGTCATAAATCCCTTGATACCACACAAATTTATCAAGTTCTAAATGTATAGATGCAATCACTACCTTTTGTAGAATTGACATAGTCTTGGTATAGATCGAAAAAATTGTTGCATCTACAATATTCATGTCATGGGAACATTACCATCACGCTTCCTCATTTCTATCTTTGGAATGAAGTAGTTCCTCAATCTAGAGCTAAAGCAACCATCTACATATGTTGGTGTGATGAAAATTCTTTTGCTTTAGAATCCATTCTTTTTTTTTTCTCTTAAAGTGATAATAATTCACTCTTATTCTCTTCATGAAGAGGAGAAGTTTCACTAAAGAGATGTTTTAGTTTCCTACTTTTATCCCTAATATATTAAATATTCTCATTTGTTTCCATAATTGTCTTAACATGTTAAAGATCCTCCTTGAATGCTATTCCTAGCTTGAAGTGTTCAATATCCCTATTGTATGCTTTTTGTCTTAAAGTCTTCATGGTCTTTCTTGCCTACCATTCTTGTATTGAGATATTCAAGAGTTGACTAGTTAGTAACTTGATACTTTTGAAACTTGGTTATTCTTACCATATTTTGGATGTCAACCTTCTTTACCATTGTAGTTTCCATGATCACGTTTTCTCCTTCTAACTTGGACAAGTGAAATGGCCAATCTTCACTTTCATGTGTTATGGATGAATCTTTCTAAGATTCTTTGGAAGGAATAACACTTGAATTATTACAATTTTACATGATGGCTAGATGCTATTTTGTTTCATCAGGAAAACCTCGTAGGGAAATCCAAGGGTTTCTCCTCCACATTCATGAATGGCATCTAATAAAAAAATTGGTGTTGATAAGTGCTCCTCACACAAGGAAATTTGAACCAATAACTTTCCTATATAGAACTTTCCCAATTCCTAACCAAATTAGCAATAATCAATTGAGCTATCCCCTTGGGATGGATTAATACCTTGCTATGATAAATGAGGATAATAAAGGATATCTATATTCAAGTCCAATACTATTCCCCCTTAAACAGGTATCCAAAATAGTATTTTTTTTAACAACATATTCTCCTTGATTTTATATTTCCAATAAATTTTGAATTGCCTCAATTAGACCTTATAGTGCAAAGTTATGCCAATTTCAAGATCATAAACCTTTTAAGCCCTTTATTTAGGGATTTCTCTACATATCAACATTTTTCTTTATGTTTGTTTGAAATTACTGCACCTTTGAGTTTGAATTTAGGCTTGTAAAATCATCATATTTCTTCGTCACAATTTCATAAGTCTTATTGATTTTTTTAGTTTCTTATCAAAAGTTAGGGTCTCTAAAAGAACTAGTGATTTTGAAGCCTTTTAAGTGATTGGAATTATATGGAATTCCATGATATTTTTTTGGATCTGCCTCTAAAATATGGACTTGAATCACCCTTGTCTATACTATTTGTAATTCCATTGGTGTTACACATGCTTTATCTTACAATAATTAGATAAGAATTTTTCAGTGATACCATCTATTTAAGCCTAGTTTTGGGACTATATAGAATCCTAGCAAGTATGACTTGTAACACTAAATTATATGGAATAATTTTTTTTTTTGTCAAGTTATCTGTGATCCTCCAACCTTGACTTATGGCTTGAGGAGCCATGACTGAGGGGAATCTAATTCGTAAAAGTCACCCAGGGATCGCACTCGGCCTGGACCACACCAGCCCTAAGCTGATTGGATTTTTTAGCATGTCTCCTCCCCCTAGCACAGAGCACAACCACCCCCTGTGAGGTTTGATCTTGAGTAACCTTGCTTACGAGGCCCATCCTCAATCGGTTATGCTAGTGGGACTTGACTATATGGAATCAATTATAGAAATATTTACTTGATGTAGTTCCATCTTTTATCTTTTCAACCTTTCAATTCCCATGCAATGTTATGCCCAAAAAGTAAGTTATAGTTAAAATGGTATGAAAAACCTTTTGAAAGCATAAAGTTAAGGATCATCCACTTTGATATCGAATGTTATGGACCAAATAGTAAAATATTTTATTTAATAACTACATGGATAAGCCAAGTAAAGGGGTCAATGAATGGTCAATCTCTTCAAGGGGGCAACCTCCTTGTTAGAAAAACAAGGTATATGGACATATGCTGAACCTATTAAAGAAATTGTTCATACACACATCTTAGATATTAATGAACCAATGTATACATGGTTAAAATATTGAGAGAGGGAAATAATACATGACACTAACCAATGCAACCACTTGAGATAATATATTAATGCAAAAGAAAATAAGTTCAACAAATAATCATTGGAAAATTATTCTTCATGCTCTTTAAATAGATCATGGACCCATTAGGCATTAGGCCATGGATAAAGTGATGCTAGTATCAAGGAGAAGATGAATTGTTGGATAATTTTATGTCTAAAACATAATTGTGACCATTGGATTAGATTACAAAATTACATTAAAAAATCACACTTTATCTAAAGACATATCCTAACATCCTAAGGATTATCCTAAAATCCCTACTTAAGAGTAAGGCTTGGGGTAGGATTGAAGGAAATACAAAGGTGACATAATAGGAGAAGGTAGGAGGCATTGGAGCCTCTCCCTCTTCAATGAAAACTTCTTAAATGCATAACATAGCTTGAACCTTTGAAAAATTGGCTTCTACAAGGGTATTTGTAAATAGAACATCTTGATAATTTGTTTGGCACTAGAACACCTGAAGGATATGATATAGAATAAGATTCCCAATGAAGTGCCATGTTGTTCAAAGTACCTAGTATGTTAAGATTGAATTGGATATTTTGTTAGCTAAATGGCATTATGATTATCACACTAGAGTGTGGTTAGTTAGTTTTTTTTTTGGATGGATTTGTCTAAGTTGTGAGGCTTCTTGACTTGCATTGACTATTGCTTCATACTTTTATTATTCTAAAAAAAGATATAGGGAACATCGCTTCTTATAACCTGTAATGTTCATATTCTTAAAATTTATCGAAGAGAAACACAAAATATTTACCGAGAGCAACATTGACACAACAACAAAACTCAAGCATGGAAACATAAAACCATGTTTACTCTGGGAAAATCTTAATTTCGAGGAAAAGCCCAACTGAAGGAATTCCATTAGATATTTGGCCAAATCCCTGGCGAAGTTGACGAAGTGAGCCTTCATTGCTCACATCCCTTGGCCCATTACAATAGAGTTGTCCCAGCCTTTCAAAGGCTTCATCACATGAATCCCATAGGAAGAAAACCATGGGTACATTAAACTATGTGCCCAAAACCACTACTTTTGACCTAGACAACTTTGACTCATTCCTCGAGTCAAGTTACCTAACAACCCCCTACACCCCTCCCCCCGCCCCGTAAACCTTGAATTGGGGTTTTCCTTGACCAAATCCAACCACACCAACCAAGTGAGTCAACCCCACTCACTCTAACCCTTACTCCCCTTAATGTTTATAACTAGGGTATTTGTTAGTCCAACGTGCCCTTATCACCTAGGTCTAACACCAATATTTACTAGCAATTTCCTAGGGGTACACATGGCTTCACAGGCCATATAAAAATATGTCCATTTACATGCAATTTAAAAGTCTTACTTTGTTATAATATGTTTTTTTCTTTGACACTTTTTCCTATCTTTACACTTGCAATGAAACTCATCCGGGAGGGATTTTTCCTCTGCCTATGGCTCTCATTTTGATCTGCACTCACACCACTGCTCACCTGTATGGTCCTCCCCAGCAGAGGAATACACCTCTTCTCCCTCTTCATCGTAGCAATGTCATCCTTAACTTTGACCACCAAATCTTCTTGTAGTGGCCCACTTCTAGGTGGTCCATGTTGTTTTTCTGATTTGCAATCAGATATGTGACATACTCTATGTTGATCTCTCCATCCACTAGGCAAAAAAACCCCTGGTGACAAAGGCATCCCCTTGAATCCGACAATTGGATATGATACAAAATGTTAAAATTTTACTAGAGAAAAACATAAAATATTTAATTAGAGTAACATTAACACAATAACAAAACTCAAACATGCAAACATAACAACATGTTTACCTTGGGGAAACCTAATAAACAAAATTCCATTAGATCTTTGGCGAAATACCTGGCCAGGTCGACCAAGTGAGGCTTCACCACTCACATCCCTTGGCCCATTACAATAGTCTTCCAAGCTTTTTAAAGGCACCAATACACAAATCCCATGGGTATGCTAAACCACATGCCCAAAACTACTACTTTTGACCCAATCAACTTTGACTCTTTCCCCAAGTCAAGTTTACCTAATACCTTTTAGAATTTTTTTTATTGATTATAGGGATATTATAGCCATTCCCTTTTGATTTAGGCTCTAAATACGTTAATGATTCTTAAAGTTCATTTAGGGATATTTCGTCAAATGCTTATCCAACATACATTATTAAAATATTTTTGTAGCAATGAAACAAGGGAATACGTCACACACAATAGGGGAATTTTGAGGTCTAAAATGGGCCTCCTAAAGATATAATATTAAAATATCACAATGTAGTCATTTTGTGGGGAGATATATTTACAAAACTAAATATAACCATAGTTAAGTTATATTGAAAAATTGTCTAAAAATAAAACTAATAAAAAACTTATTTATATGACTAAGATAAAAGAAAATGATGTGACTATTTTCTAAAAATATACATTTATAAAAAAATATTATTATACTTAAACCATTAATGCTTTTATTACTTATCCTTTAACAATTAAAAGCATAGAATAAAACATAAACTTATATCTTCCTATTTACTTAATTAAAATTTGACCACTTTAATACTTTATATAATTAAAAATCATATGATAATATGTAATTAAAATATTATATATCAAAAATATATATAATAATTTATTATTTAAAATGGATAATATATAATATATATATATATATTTAATTAATATTATTTAAAATGATAATATAATATATTTCCTTAAAATAATTTAATAAATCCCCCAACGGGGGGTGGAAGAACAAAGTTACTTTAGAGAAAGGGAGGGGAGAGTATTATCCCACTATTGTAATTCGTAACTTGTCATAGGTGTCATCTCGATGTCGTGGAAATGAATAGGAATATAAGTTTCTAAATTTTGGGCATTATGTATAGCAGTAGTCTATAATGCGACTTTTTGAAAGCTTTTCCGGCGGATTTTTCCGGTCAAAATCTGGCAACAATTCATTGGAATCCCAAGTTTGATAGCTAGTTTCTGCACAATCAATGGCTCCCAGGGGTTTTTCAGGGCGCTGAATCCAAATATGCAGTTAAAAAACCATTTTAACTGCTAAAAATCAAGATTTAACCTCATTTCTTCCGCCGGATTCTGTCACCGGAATCTCCAAAAAGTCGCATTATAGACAACTCCTTATGTATATGTGTGGGTTGGTAAGGCTATTTGCGATGTTAACAAGTCTGGTTATGGGCAATTACGAGGGTGGTGAGGAATTTGAACTCAATATTACGAGGGTGGTGAGGAATTTGAACTCAATATACATATCGTCATCCTGACTTTGGTCCTAAGGGTATGGTGTTTTGTGGAGAACTCTAAATTTAATTGGGAATTTTTTGGTGGTGTTATTAGAGGAAAGACACATCATGTCTAGGACTTGAAAGAGGCTGATAGTTAAAGCGGGGAGAGTCAAGTTTTGTTTTGGTGAAAATTGAATTCAACGGTCGGGGGTGATTGCAAGATGGATTTGTGTAGCGGTTTCTCTGGCAAGCTCTCTCAACTCTTCGTGTGGGTTATCATGTGCTTTTGTGTTTTCAGGGTCTTTTACGTTTTGAGAATTTCATTTCCTGTTGTTGAAATCCTCATATCTCAAAGTTGTAAGACCAACTGGGGTCGTAATTTTAGGCGTAAAGCCTATTCATGGCTTCCATAGAATGAATGTGGACTTTAGGAGACTTGTTTGAACACTCTAGGTCCTCTAGTTGAAGGTGAGGACAAAGGATGATGATATAATGGGCATGCAAGACCTATCCATTTTAATTTGATATATTATATCTTTGGGCTCACGCTTCAAGCCTGAACCCTTACTCTGTGCTTGAAAGAGGGAGGTTAGATCTTGTATCTGTGAGAATTAAGTATCTTAACCCTTGTATTATGTTTATGGAGAACCATTTCCACTCTAGGGGTAGGGGGTTTTTGGTGCCATTACAAGTGTTTCTTGCAAATTTGGTGAGAGAAGAGCTTGATTGGGGTGGAGGTTAATAATTCATTGTGATAGCAGCTTGATAGTCAAGGGTGGCTATTCTCGGCAAGTGTCGCTATGACTGCAGGAGACTTTGTTCAGAGCTTGTAGGTGTGGTATTATAGAGAATGAGGGTCTGGAGCTTTTGCAGGACTTTATTGCAGGAGACTTTGGTGTGGCGACCTCACCAGGATCACGACTCTTTGATAATGTATAGGCAATGTGGCAGAGCAAGAAGAGGAGTTGGACGAAGGGGATAGGGGGCAGAGCATAGAGGGGAGGACGTAGAAGTAGGGGAGAATGGAAGGGAGGAAGTAGTGATGGGGCAGGAGGTGGTTCATAATCCTTCTCTCTCTCGTGACTGAGTTGACCTTCCTCCACCCTTTGATGCCTTAGAATCTCAACTATGACATGTCACTCTTCTTCTAGAGCAGTTGGGACAAGACCATAATTATGATTGAAATGTGGTCATTGGATTTATGAATTACTTGCAACATAACCAATTGCACTTGCAAGATCAGTTGGTTGAGATACAATGGGGCCAAAGGATATTGTCTGAACAAAATAAGTGCAGGGAAGGGAGGTTGACATATACGAAGTTTCACGTCCATGGGGGATCCTAAACCTACAAATTGACCTGATAATGCGTTGATAAATCTTGTTCTAGTAAATCCTCATGTTCCCTGATGTTTGTGGGATGCATTCTTCTTTTAGGGGTATTTGGGACTTCTTTTCATTTTAGGAGTATTTTGGACCTTATGGTCTTTTCCTTTTT
>APFE031575614.1:0-10029 GCA_000404065.3 Pinus taeda | reverse complement strand
AAAAATAAATAATTTTATTAAGAAAAATACGTCTTTGATTTGTGTGGTAGGCAGTGGTACATTTATCATTTCTTTCAAAAGTATTTCATGTGATAGGAATGCAAAGTGCCACGTCATAAAAATATCTCACCATTGTTTGACACGATACACGTCATCAACAAGATGAACCCATATTTACGCCATAAGGCGTTCCCCTCTGAAATCAACACCCCCAGCTGCTACCGTGTGCGATTGTGGACCATCGATTATCTATGTTAGACGATAGAAGCATCTTCCACTGTCAGATTAAGTGCAGGAAAGAAGATGCTCGACTCTTCTACGCCTCTTTCTCAACGGCCCCACGTTCCTCGCAGTTTCTCCCACCAACACTAATAATAGGTATTCAGAACGAACGGTTTGGAACGACTACTCGTCTCACTTTACGAAAGGACCATCTTACCCTTACTTTCATTTAAATATGGCGACACGCCTCTTCTTCTTCATTGCATTTTACAGTATTGGCTCATTTTCCAAACGCGATCGCTGTGCTTTTTTCCGTTTGATTTCTTCAAGGGATCAGTTTTCTCTATCTTTTTCGTCTTTCATGCAATCAACCATTCTGTCTATCTTTGATCTTTGTTTCGAATCCTTTCCCTGTTGTCTTCTGCTTTTTCTTCCAGATTTTAGACATATAGATGTTGTCAGGTTATGTTCTTTCTGTTAACTTGTCTTTGTATACCATGGGGATTCATTTTGCTCTCTTGTTTTTGGTTTTAAATTATTTAACTTGCTCGAGATCCGTAAAAGATGATTTCGGCTGTGTAGATTGTGAAATTCATGAGCTTTTTTGGCTTATTTAGGCCTTTAAATGTTAATCAGGGTTTCTAATTATGCTCCGTGATTACACAGGTTGTGTATTGGGTTGATTTCGTTTAAAGATGCAGATATTCGTGAAGACCTTGACCGGTAAGACCATAACCCTTGACGTGGAGAGCTCTGATACCATATTCAAGATATTATCTTTTAATATGTGGTTCATGAACCTGCTTCTGCATTCTTTCAGCTACCATAGGACGTTATTTTCAATCATAGACAACCATATGCAGTCCTTTTTGTTTGTGCCTTGATCATATCTCAGATCTTTATGATTGAAAATAATTTAGTCTATTCTAACTTTTATCTGTCTTCATACATGTTTCTATGCCTCTGCCTATGTTTGAGACTTGAGTCAGTTGTCTCATAAACATTTAGTTGAGCAGTCAGTCGTAAATTAATTTTTCCAGCTTGTTATGGATACAAGTTTTCGAAGGCTTCAGAATATATCATTACACATGCATAATTATTTAATTTTCAAATCCATTGCAAAATGTACATGATTTTTAGATTAGTCTTGAAAATATACATTAAATTCCAAAATTTCCTTGCCGCTGTTTAGTTGTTTTGATATTGCATGTTTATGCAAATTTTATTCAATGACAAGCTAGGACATGCTAGCAATAGTGATTTAGAGCAAGGAAGCATGTGTCCGGACAATATACGAATAATACAAATGCAGTAAAAAATTAAAATTCTCTTGTTTATTTAAGCACCTTGATGCAATCTATGAACTTGATGATTCGTATGTTAGAATTACTGTCATACCTGCCATATTCAACATGCTATATTTCGATATGTGGTTAGAGAATATGCCCCTGTATTCTTTCAACTATCATAGAAGTTAGAACCTTATATCATAGTGAGCTATATGCAATTTTTTTTCATTTTGTGCCTTGATCATCACTCAGACCCTTATGTTTGAAAATAACGTTTAGTCTATTTTAACTTTTAACTTCTATCTGTCTTCATGTTTCCATGCTTTTGCCTCTTTTTGTGTCAGTTGTCTCATAAACATTTTACCTTGTTAATTGAGCAGTGATTTGTAATTCATATGTCCCAGTTTAGTATGGACTACAAGTTTTCAAGGCCCCAGAAATATCATTACAAATGCAGAATTATTCAATTTTCCAATCCATTATAAGACGTATATGGTTTATAAATTATTTTCTTGAAAATATACATTAGATCTCAAGAAATTCATGGCCTGTTATTAGTTTTTGTTGGTATTGCATATTCACACAAATTTTATTCAATGACAACGCTAGGGCATGTTGGCAATAGTGAATTGGAGCACGGAAGCATGTGTCCAGATAGTATTCTTGCTTGCAATAAACCTGGATTGGCAGGAAATATTAAGAAAAGAAGTTAACAGTATTTGTGGCACGGGCATACCAGATGCAGAGATGCTTAGCAAGATGAAATCAGTATGTATTCCATCACTTTTCTCATTCGATTTGTTGATTATTTCTCATTTAAGGTAGCATAGTGACTGTTGTCTGTTTTTTTTTTCTGGCTGGCAAATGACTATGGTGTTAAATGAATCTTTGCGGCTATACCCACCTACGCATTCGATAATAAGAGAACCATGCAAGGAGATGAAGCTCAGCCCGTTTTCACTTCCAAAAGGCGCACTCCTGAGTTTCTCAATTTTGGGAGTGCATCACAGTGAGAAGTATTGGGGGCCAAATGAAAACATGTTTAAGCCCGAAAGATTATGGTCCTTCAAAGGCAGCTACTGACCCAAATGCCTTTTACCATTTTCAATGGTTCCAAGAACATGTATTGGCCAAAACTTTGCCATGTTGGAGGCCAAGACTGCGTTACCTATAATTTTGCAGAGATTCTCATTCAGTATTTCACCTGCATACAAGCATGCTCCCATCGCTATGGTTATCGTACAGCCTCAACATGGCATGTAGATCATATTTAAACGTATGGAAGTGTAAACATAATGATTCCTTCATGTCGTATCACTAAATGCTTATGTAGCAAACCAATACTCCCACAGACATTTCAAAACAGCGTACCCAAATATGGAGGACATGACCTTTTGCTGTTCCATTTTTTCCCTTTCCATGGTTATTTGATATGTAATTTCTAGTGGTGCTTTTTAAAGTTTATTCAGTTTTAGTGGTGCATTTTTTATTTTTTTTATTTATTTTTTATATTATTATTGTGTGGAAAAGTACATTTTCCATTTAAGATGATTGTTATGCGTGACTTTGTCAATGCACTTGTCTTTTTAAAATAAAAATGATGGTAGAGTGAATTTTTTTCTTTTCGAATGGCCTGTGCGCTCTGCTCCCGCGCCCTGCAGTGCTCCTGACCTGCCCCCCTGAGCGCGCCTGCGCCTGGCAGCGCTGCTGCTAGGCTGCAGCCTCCTGCTGCTGACCCTTCTGCCCAGGGCCTCCTGCCCTCTCCCCCATTCTGACCTTTGGGGGAGTGCCCCGCGCTGCTGATCCAGTTCCATGGATCCTCCCTTCCAGGACCAGGCTGATATGGAGAAAGCCTTTGCTTCCCTCATCCCTGAGAACATCACGGAAAGAATCCGCCCAACAGCCTCAAAGTTTATCAAAAAGCTTGATGAAATCCCGGAAGTTTTGCTGCCCCCCGCCCTTCCAAGGAGAGCTGATGTGGCCCTTGCTGATCGTGGCCTGGTTGGCCAGTTCACGGGATTATGGCCTTCCCCCCGCATAGTCCAACGTTGGGTTGAAAGGAACTGGAACGCAATGGTCCAAGGCAAGATTGCAATTAGGTTTTGTGGAAGGGGGTTCTTCACCTTCCTCTTCGAATCAGTGGAAGATCGTAACCTCATCTTCAGAAATGGTCCCTACTTCATGGACACCAGAGGCCTTTACCTCAACCGATGGACCCTCGACTTTGATCCTGAAATGGATGTTCCCAACGCCGTCCCTGTCTGGGTCCGCCTTCCACATCTGCCTCTCCATTGTTGGGGAGATGAATCTGTGAGAGCCATCGAGAATGCTGTTGGGAAATATATTGACAGATCAGAGCCTAAGGAGAATATGCATGCATGTGCCCGGATATGCGTTGAAGTGGATCTATGGAAAGGATTACCGGAGGCAATCAAACTCAAAGTGGATCAGTGGACGCACATCCAGCAAGTGGACTACGAACAGTTGCCATTCAAGTGCAAGGTATGTCATGAATATGGGAATTTTGCTAATAGGTGTAGCAAATCTAAAGCTATAGACAATAACAATGCTGAAGCTCCGGAAGAAGCTTGGGAAATAGTCAAGAAGAAAAAAACAAACCCCCCTCCAGGCTCTTCAAAGCCCTCCTCTGAAACCCCAATCCTCTCTTCTCAACCCTCAGGATCTGGCCCTTCCTTCCCTTCTTCCTCCAATCCTTTCGAATCCTTGGCAGCAGAGGAACCCCCATCCCCTCCTCCTTCCCCTAAGGGCCCCGGGCCAACCCCCTCCTCTCCCCTCCAGGTCTCCCCCCCTCCAACAGTGGAAAGAATTCTAACAAGAAACAAAACAAAGGAAAACAACACCGCCACGGACCCCCCAAGAAAAGTGGGAAGGAAATCAAACAAAGAGATAAGAGATGAGAATGCCGCAAAAGAAATGGCCATAGGAACCCAACAGCCAATGGACACATATCTAGATAAGACTAAAGGAAGTGGAGAGAAGATGAAGGAGAAAATAGGGTCCCACAACAAACCAAGCAAATGATGATTTTGGTCTCTTGGAACTGTAGGGGGATGGGCTCCTCCCTAAAAGATAACGTAGTCCGAGATCTCATTAAAACAGAACATCCAGACTTCCTCCTACTCTAGGAGACCAAGATCACCAAACAGGAATTCCAAAACAGCTTGAAAAGGAGCAGAAATTATGAAGGAATTGCCATGAGTGCAAACGGAGCCTCAGGAGGTATAGGGACAATTTGGGATAAAAACAAATGGAAACTCAAAGATAACAGACAGAATAGATGGTGGGTCAGGCTAGATATGCAAAACACAACCAAGATGGAAGAATACACAATTTATAATGTCTATGCTCCCCCCCACTTTAGAGATAAAGCCTCATGCTGGGACTCTCTTTCCTCTGATCTTATGACTGCCCATGGAAGAAACATTTTCCTGGGAGGAGATCTGAATTTAATAAGGAATGCGGATGAGAAAGTAGGAGGGAATTTCTTGGCTGATCCTTCAAGAGATACACTGGAAGAAATCATTCAAACTCACAGCCTAGTTGATATCCCACCTCAGAATGGGTGCTTCACTTGGTCAAATAAAAGAACAGGCAAAAACAATATCAAAGAGAGACTGGATCGTATTCTGGTTCAGGAGAGAATCGTGGCCAACTTCTCAAGGATTCAGAGCACAATTATCCAGGGCTTTATATCAGACCACAAACCCGTGGCTTCGCATTTAGACAAAGTGGAAAATATGGGTCCGCTGCCCTTCAAATACAATAGAGCTTGGGACAGCAGCGAGGACTTCAGAAACTTGATAAAAGATACCTGGGCAAATGATATAACAGGCTCCCCCCACTTCATTTGGGAAACAAAACTCAAGCTCCTCCGGATTGCCATAAAGCAATGGGCAAGGAAACATGCATTAGAGGAAAGGAAGGAAAAAAACGAGCTGCAAATGAAAATAGCGCAATGGAATCAAGAAAAGGAAGCTGGCCAAGACACAGAAGAAGACC
This sequence comes from Pinus taeda, assembly GCA_000404065.3. Taxonomy (NCBI): domain Eukaryota; kingdom Viridiplantae; phylum Streptophyta; class Pinopsida; order Pinales; family Pinaceae; genus Pinus; species Pinus taeda. Next base: position 4,498 of record APFE031575614.1, on the reverse strand, counting down.
AAAGGAAAGAAAGTGAGCTGTATAAGGCGCTATACAACCAGAACCGAAAGGAAGAGGATGAGCAAAGGCAAAAATCAAGATGCCTCTGGCTCAATTCAGGAGACAAAAATACTGCGTTTTTTCACAACAGTCTTAAATTAAGGCGAGCAGGAAACAATATTGAAAGGATAACAGTTGAGGGCAGAGAACTATCGGACCAAGGGGAAATCAAGGAGGCAGCATCTCGACATTTCCAAACTCTTCTTACCGCTGACCCACACTATCTGGAAAATCTGGAATTCCTCAACATAATTGAGAACAAGATCTCTGAAACACAAAATGGTGAGCTGGACAAAGAGATCACAAGGGAAGAGATCGAATGGTCAATTCGCAGCATGCCCTTGGACAAAGCCCCAGGGCCTGATGGCTTCTCAGCAAGCTTTTATAAAACCCATTGGGACATCATCAAAAAGGACTACATCAGAATGGCGAAAAACTTCTACACAAAATGCAAAATGGGCAGCAGTATTAAATCCTCCCATTTAGCGCTAATCCCAAAAGAGCCCAATCCTCAAACTTTTGATAGATTCAGGCCTATTTCATTGTGTAATGTTTCCTACAAAATCATCACTAAGATTTTGGCCAATAGGCTAAAAAAAATTCTTCCTTCCCTCATCTCCGAGAACCAAGGAGGCTTTGTCCCCAAGAGGCATATAACAGATAATGTCATTCTTATTCAGGAGGCAATCCACAGCAGCTTAGCCAGAAATGAAAGGGGCATGATCATCAAGCTGGACATGGCGAACGCCTTTGATCGGGTAAACCATTCATTCCTACAGGTAGTATTAAAAAAATTCGGTATCTTAGAGTTCTTCACCAGCAGGGTCATGGAATGTATCTCCTACAATTGGACAGCCCCCCTAATTAATGGTAGGCCTTGCAACGCCTTCAAAAGTTCAAGAGGCCTGAGGCAAGGTTGCCCACTTTCACCCTTTCTCTACATCATCATGGCAGAAACGCTAAGCTTGCACCTGGAAAACAAGCGAAAGTTAAAGGAAATAATAGGAGTTGACATTGTTCGAGGAACCAAGGGGATCAATCACTCCCTTTTTGCTGATGACACCCTTTTAATCGGAGGAGCCTCAAGCCTCATGGCCAGGAGATTCAAGAACATTCTGGACCTCTTTCTCCAAGCTTCTGGGGGCAAATTAAACAACAAAAAGTGCATGGTCTACACCTGGAATGTCCCAAGATACATAGCCCAAAGAATCTCTATGATCATGGAAATCCCTGCTCAATCGAATTGGTCCCATTTTACGTACTTAGGGCTGCCCTTAGCTAAAGAAGCAATCAAAACCGAGGTCTGGGTAAAGCTAGTTGAGAATTTGAGAGGGAAACTGCAGAGTTGGGGGGTGTACTGGCTCAACCTGGCGGGCAGAACAATTCTTATCAAGGCCATTCTATCAGCCCTTCCTATCTATCAATTTGCCACTATTATCGCTCCAACAAGCATCCATAAGCACATGGAGCTGATTATCAGAAGTTTCCTGTGGAAGGGGGGAAAGCAAGATACAAAAAAGTTCAGCCTGGTAAAATGGGAAAAGGTCACTCTTCCCCTAGAAAAAGGAGGGCTCGGAATTAGAATTCCAAGACTCGCAAATATGGCTATGGGCTTCAAGATAACATGGAGAATACTCAATGAGAAAGGGTCCTGGTGGACTGAGGTCCTCAAGAGGAAATATCTGAACGGGATCAACAGCAATATCCTCTCTGAAACCATCACTGATAGACAATGCACACCTGTTTGGAAGTTGATAAAAAAAACTCTTCCCCTTTTCAAACCTAGCATATCTAAAGTCCCAGGAAACGGAAGACATATCAGCATATGGGAGGATAGAATAATGGGCATGGAAGCCAGGGAAATGTCCCCTAAATACAGGCCCCTTCAACAGTGGATGGCAGAGGCAAACCTCAAAACCCTCTTCGACATCTCCCTTTGGGATCAAAATTGCTAGGTTGGCTGGAGATCACTGTCCCTCCCCAACGGCATCTCGAACCTCTGGGACAACCTTATGCTCTCATTCATAGGCTCAGCCCCAACAAACAGATTGTCAGATGACAAATTTGTTTGGGATCCCACTGGCGGCAGCTATACGGTGAAAGAAGGCTACAAAGCACTCCAAAACTCTACAACTTCCAATAACTAGCATCTTTACAAATCAGCCTGGAGAACTGAAAGCCTGCCAAAGGTAAAGCTCTTCAACTGGACCCTGCTCCATGGTAAAATCCTAACAGCAGAAAATCTCAGGAAGAAGGGTATTCAAGGCCCCTCAATTTGCTGCATGTGCAGGGGGGCAGAGGAAAGAAGTGACCACCTTTTCATTGATTGTCCAGTAGCCAGGTCTTGTTGGAAACTAATAACCATCCCTTTAAATATTGGAGATCTCCCCAACCAGATCTCTCTCCTACAGAAAGGTTGGGGGAAAAGCTTCCCTTACGCCAATAAAAACATGAATCTAGCAAAAAGGATGTGGAACAGCATCCCCTCAAACCTCTGCTGGCAGATATGGATAGCCAGGAACAAGTGCATATTCAACAACAAGAAACCTAGTATCTCTAGCATTCTTGCCAAAACTACTGCTCTGATAACAGAAACCGTGGAAGCAAACGGAATCTCCCAGGTAGACTCGGAATTGACAGATGACAGGGTAAAAGAGTGGATGCGGAGATCAATTATGAAACAAGAGCAAAAAATAATGCAATCACAAGATTCAGACATTCTGACTAGAAATTAAGAGGGACCAGGGATGAAGTCAACAATTGGATCCAAAATCAAAAGAGACACACACTCCATTTCGATGGGGCTTCAAAAAATAATCCAGGCAGAGCTGGAGCTGGGGGAACTATCAGAGATCCACAGGGGAAAACTATTGTCACTTATGAGTGGGGTCTAGGCACCATGTCAAATAACAAGGCTGAGGCATACTGCCTCCTTTTGGGGACCTCTATCGCCAAGAATCTCGGCATCCAAAATCTCCTTGTTATGGGCGACTCAGCCATTATTATAGCAGCCATGAACTCTGGAAACGACTTTAAACAAATAGCCCTAAATAGAATCAAAGGCAGGATCATGGATCAAATCCGGTGCTTCAACAAAGTGACATTCAAGCACATCTTAAGAGGCAACAATGTGGAAGTGGATGAGCAAGCAAATAACGCAGCAGGAAGACCCACGGGTCAGGTAAGGGAAAACGATAAGTTTTATGGAAAGGATATTCCATAGGCAGGCCCTCATCCCCTCTCCCCAGGCTATTGGTCACCTCAGGCATCAGTACCAATGTATCTGGCCCTTCCCCAACTTCCCTTCATCATCTCTAAGCCTCCTCGACTGCCCATTCAGGTACGACAGGACTGCATACCGCCCTCAGGGCCCGATGTATTCAGGTAGGCTCTGGAATCTCTCCCTGATCAGCGCAGCCACTTTCAGAAGGCGTGATCGAGCCCATACTAGTGGCAGGCACCTCGAGCGCTTTAAAATCACCTCAAAGGATCTCTCCTCTATCAAAAATAGATCTTCTCCTTCTTGATCCAAGAACCAGCAGGTCACCTCCGCTTATATAAATGACAGGGTGAACCTCAGAATTTCTTCAGCTCGAGGCTATGCAAGACAGTTGCGTTGTGATCTCACCAAGCGCAGGCATCAGTTAGTGGGTTCTAACTCTCACCAGGACCACGAGCTTCGCCCCTCGTTTCAGGTAATCGTTGGTCTCCTCTTGGTTTTTTCATCTATAGCAGACCTATTGCTCTGTTTTCATTGCAGAGGCCAGTGTATTCTCCTTACCCACCAGTGCTCTGCACTCTTCCCTTCCCTGAACCGCACTCTCTGGAATTATGCCCCTCCTTTGGTTCCTCCCCTTCTCCCAGCTCTCCTCCACTACCCTTATCCCTCTGATCCTCTCATTGAACCCAGCTCCATGGAGAACCAGGACCAGATAAACGCCCAGGATCCAGCCAACACGCCAATCGACAGGCTCTTCAGCAGAGAATGCACCATGTGTAGAACTCATACCATAATGATCAACAGTTTCGTGAACCATCTGAAGGACTACGAAACTGACAGAAGATCGAAGAGGAAGAAACTGGAGAAACAGAAGGAAGAGATTGAAAATCTCAATGGAAGGTGCAGCCACCTTGAAGAAGCCATCGAACAGATCAAAGCACTCTCTCAGAGCTATCAAGCTGAAGCCTCCTTCAAGGCTAGTGCAAGGAGGGATCCCACGCCGGATGATTTGGTCACGCAAAATCTCCCTTAAATTTTCCCATGGTTTGCAAATTCTGCTGGTTAGGAGGCGCTTATGTAAGGCAATATAGCCATTCCTTCTTCAATTTCAGTCATCATAGAGGCAGAATCGAGGAAAATGGGTCTGCGCACCCAGTTTTGATCCTCTTCGCTCTAATCTCCGATTCCTATGTATCAGAACTTTGATTTTGGGTTTTATAATATGAAAGTAACCGATGT
>APFE031575606.1:20172-31131 GCA_000404065.3 Pinus taeda | reverse complement strand
CACCCTATTTAGAGAAACACCACAACAATTGGAAAGAACAAAAGGGCTTTGTGACATACTATAAAGTAAAATTATGGTAACAATGAATTCTACCTGTCACAGCTATGAAGATGGAAGTGTTGTTTCTCCTAGCCTTCCACAACCTATAAGGGTTACACCACAACAATTGGAAGAAAAAAGAGAAAAAGGGCTTGTTACAATTGTGATAGAAAATGCACTAAAGGTCATAAGTGTGTTGAGAAGAAATTATTTTACATAGAGTATGAAGAGGAAGAAGAAAAGGATCAAGAAACATCAAAAGAAGAGGATATATGCTAGGACCCCACCCCAGAGAAAGAAGAAATGAATCAGTACCATATCTTGTAAAGCATTGGCAAGCATTACCACTCCTCAAACTCTCAAGATAGAAGGACATATCAAGAAGAAAAAGGTGCAAGAAGTGAACGATCACATCAGGAAAGAAGAAATGAATCCAACCATATCTTGTAATTCATTGGTCGAAATTACCACTCCTCAAACTATCAAGATAGAAGGACATATCAAGAAGAAAAATGTTCAAGAAGTGAAAGATCACATCGAGCATCAAGAAATGAATCTGACCATATCTTGTACAGGATTGGAAGAAATTACCACTCCTCAAACTCTAGAGGTAGAAGGACATATCAAGAAGAAAAAGGTTCAAGCAGTGAAAGATCACATCGAGCATCAACAACAAATTCTCCAACTTTTAAAGGATAACGCCACTTTGGTGTAAAATCAAACGAAACAACAGGTAGATCAACATCGTAGTGAAAAATGTCTGATGTAGGTGATTGGGTATTTTTACTGCTACATCTCAAGCAAGCTATTTATGAGAAGGAAATGTTGGCAATACTGCATGCACTTAAAAAATCGCGACCTTATCGAATGGGAAGACTCTTCAAGGATGAGGATGTGGAAGCATTGTTTTGTGCTATTTCTATTATCCAACCAGATTGGATAAATGAAGTAAGGGATGAATCGAAGAAGGACAAAGAAGTATGACCACTTATTCAAAAGTTGCAAAAGATCCCAATTCAAACAATATTGCCAAAAATTGAAGAGGAAGGAAAAATCATATTGGAACCTAGAGCAGTCACAGAAAGAAGAACCCGACAGCTACAAAATCGATCAATTTCAGAGTATCTCATTAAGTGGAAGAACTCACCTGCTGAAGATTCCACATGGGAGGACAAGAATTTTATATAGAAGCATCAAGAACTGCTCAAGCATTGAGGACAACGCTTTTTGAAGGAGAGGGGCATGTTAGGCCCCTATACTACTAGTGTAACCCCTTATTGTTATTAGTACAACCCACTTATTATATTGATGTACCCATGTAGTGCCCATATTGTTACTATTGTGCCCCATAGAAGTCCACTATCGTTATTATTGTCCCTCACATTATTAATGTTATGTAGGCTCTTATTATGTTATGACCCCTAAGACTCCTATATATAGAGAGGAGGTCTTTTCATTTGAAACATCCAAGAATTGTTCATTTATGTAATGTAAAGGAGGTTGCCCCCTTGGAGAGGCTGAATTCTAAGGCGTTGATCTATCTTTTCTATCTTTTCTTGAGCTGGTTTCATAACAGTATTTTCTATTCTATAACTAATCCTCCTAACATTGATTGACACAATTCTTCCCATAAATAATGGTGAGTGGGAAGATGAAAGGGAGTTAGAATTGTACACTATACATTTCAACTTCGAATTGTTAGTTTTAGTGAGACTAACTAAAAACAAGCTGACACATCAATCAAGATATATAACCATCGATAGAGCACAAAATCTTGGAATAAACTAAATAGAAGTACTACCAGATATCCTCTTAGAGTAGCCCAAGATTCAGAAAAATTTTGTAAGAAATAACCAAAAAAGAGTTAGAAAACTTATTCATGAAGGGTAATTCAACTCAATGCAAACTACAACAATGGATTTCATGGGCTCATCGAGTGAGTCTCAAATTTTAGAAGAAATTGGGAAAGTAAGGAAATTTTTATTGGGATTTCCACATAGAAGATGTTGAGAGAACATGAAAAAGTAAAGTGACAAACTCAATAGGAGTAAGGTATGGGTTGATCAGTAAAACTGATAGGATCATCCCAAACAAAAATTACTAAATGGTAGTCATGTCAAATATAGAAACAAAGGACGAGATAATGGCATGCACTAGTCGACTTCAAAGCTAACTCTCCACTAATTGAAGGAATACGAATAGAATTAGAAATTAGTAAAAATAATGCAGTATGGATAGGGGGATTCAAGCCTAGGGGATTCAAACCTAAGATGTTTCATTGGTGCATACATATTCATTTGATATAGAAAATATATAATAAAAAATAAGAACTACATGATTAAGATGCAATAAAGAACCTACCTCATCAATAACAATGATGGAAACAACAACAATATTCACAAAAGGTTAATTGAATGGTGTTCCATAGTTGTTAGAACATCCTAAGAAGTCCACTTGAAGGATAGCATAAGAACACATAAGAAAATACACAATTATAAATCAATGAAATTGAAGGGGAATTTTACCTCAACATAATAACTTAAACTGACTTAACTAGCATATGATCAAAAAGATCTATTGGATATTTAGGTTTTCTGATGCAGGAGCCTTCAGCCCAAGGAAAATCATTGTAAATAGTAGACATAGGGGGTCATGCATTTTAGGAAATAGTTTTCCTAACTATCAAGTTAATGCAATATTTAGGCCTTTAAGTGTGATTTAATTAGATAATGGGAGAATATGTAAATGCTCTCAAAACAAATAAATGAGAACATGAGTGGTGAATAAATGACAAAGAGTTAGAAGTCAAATCCAACTCTTAGATAGTTCCATGATTCAAGGAACAAGAGAGAGCTTTTAGGAATTAATTAGAGTAGAAGTGGATCATTGAGCTCATAAGGGGACTTTTCCGTTTTAAAATAGAGAAAAAGATGGAGTGGATAAAGTCTGCCACATATGTATGCATGTAGAGAGCTTTAGGGATTTTGTTAGAGGATTGATCAAGTCCTTCATAGTAATCCAATCCAAAGTTTCCATATAAATATATGTAAGCCTACAGAAAAAAATAAGAGGCCACTAATGTTGAGAATCAGCCTTGTGCGAGATGAGGAGTCTTAAATGTAATTTGTGTTTTACATTACTATATATACAAAGTTATTTCTGAATATCTCAAGAGAGTGTGAATTGTGTGTTTGTGATTAATTATGGTTTGAACTCATAGGTTCTATTACAAGAGATTGTAGGAAGAGTTAAGAGGACACATAGAGGAGAAAATGAGTACTGTTCAATAGAACAGCGAAGGGAAATTGGGCCAAACAAAACCCAAGTGGAAGCGGAAGGCAAAGTTGAAGAGCTTTGCAAGGACAGAGATAAAAGGAGAGTGAGGAGTTAAGCTTAGATCATAGTGGTGCAGCAGAACAACGAAGGAGGAAGAACTTGTGAAAACCCATAAAGCACAGGAAACATTGGAAATGGTGGAGAATTTCTAAGTAAAAGGAATTGCGGAGAAGTGTAAAGTGATGCACAGCAGCCGTCAGATATCATATATCAATGGCTAAGATCAAATCGCAGCGATGGAATCCATTTTTAAGTCATTGAAATGAACCTTTGAGTTGAGCGATTGCGATAATTTGATGGATCCTAGACCGTTGGATTGAAAGTCTAGATCGATGGCCCAGATCTCGCTAATCGCATATTGCAGCTTTGAAACAGTCAAGGGTTAGTGCAATAGAACGTCGATAGGCCGATCAACGATGCATCAATAGCCATTGGATTGTGTTGTGGCCAGCAACACACCCCCTTGTTCATTTAAGTGTTGTCTAAAATACTAAATGAATGGGGACCCTTAGTTAAATTTTAAAGAAAAATGCAAGAGTTTCCTTTCTTCAAAATAAGGTTACCATCGTAAGCTTAGAAAGGTATTTTTGAATATTTTTAACCTAAAGTCTACGATAAGGGAAATATCTTTAAAACCGCGTTGCAAAAAAGATAGGAAATGCCTCCATTTCTCTATAATATCAGTATGCGCAAGACCCTCATGTTAAGCATAACATCGCATCGAAATGAACTAATACTCATAAGGAAAAAACTTCAAGAAATACCGATCTGCGATAACACCGATTGCAAGATCGCATATCGCAAAAATGAGCTGGCAAGATTTGGAAAACATCAAACTTCTGCGACCTGTGATGTTGCGATCGCTGCGATATTATATTCTCGCAATTTGCGATGGTGCAATTTGCGATGGTGCAATTTGCGATGGCGCGATCTGCGATGTTACGTAAGCAAATCATAAATCACTTCATCACGAATCCTTCAGGCACGCCATTCAAAGAAAAGCCACTTACCATAATCTGACTTAAGATCATGTACTTTTAATGATAGTAAATGAATTAGTTGTCAGTTATTAAATAAAATGAAGACGTGTGCTTTTGTAAAGAATTACTTCATGTAAGGTGGCATATTTGATATATCTGTTGCATTTAAAACTCTCCCATCACCTTTCTTAATCAGTCATTTCCATTTCACTCGTAATCTGCAGGAACGAAGAGCTAAGATGATTTAAAGCAAAACGCAGGAAGAAATGGGAAAGAAAAATAAAGCTCAAGGCTCTGAGGCGAAGGAAAAGATGAAGGAGATGGCGCCTTTGTATACAGACACAGCCTGTAACAGAGATGCAGGGATATCGACATGGGAAAGCATGTACAGGCTCCTTGAGGAAGAAAATCCTAGAATAATGAAGGTTGCTACTGTCGCGGGCTCACAATGCTCTTCTGAGGCGTCCTTAGAGGAGCTAGCATGTTCATTTCTTTACCGGATAGCAGGAAGGCCCAAAATTCTACCATATATGGATATGATCAAGTGGATACTTGACAATGCAGAGATGAACAACAGACAATTCAAGGTTCAAGGACATGGGCTCATCGGATCATTCGCTACGCAAGATTTAAAGCTTATGTATCATCTTCCTGAACCGCAGGTGACTTACAATGCACAGTTCGTTAAGAAATTTGTGGCAGAGAACCCAAACCTAGCAGAGACCACCAAAGATTGGTCCAGAAAAGAGGAGCTGCTCAAAAAGGACAAAAACGGTATGTACAACATTGGTTCCCTCACCTCTCTGTATTGTTTTGCTGCGGCCATGCTTTATAGGTTATTTGGGATGCCGAATATCAATAAATTTTCTTCTGAATGGCTACCATTAATAGATGCTACCACAAATGCCGATATTATGGATTGGGCCAAGATCTTTTCTGATAATCTATACACGGCTATTATCAATTACCGGTCTAAAAGATCCCTGTCTCAAAGGATCTATCCTCCTTTTTATCTGTCCGCATATGTTATGGATTCTATTTGTTATGTGTCTAAATTTCCCACTATGGGTTGGAAATGGACTACCCAGGACCCATTACCTATCCATGTTTATCATAAGATGTTATGGGATTCCCAGTTCGTCCCACACTTCTACCAGATTTGTCACGGGCTTATCTTACCCTTGTATAGAATGATGTATGATGAAGACCCCCCGAGGTGCTCACCCGAGGCACAGATAGACATCATCCCCATCGCAAGATGGTTCGGGGAAGAATGGTTCACCTATATTAGAGTGTTTGGAAGCACTGTACCTCCACATGTCCTACCTCTATATATCCCCGATAAACTTTTGGTTCAGGAAATTGCATATCAAACCTGTTCAGAAGGCGGCCTGACCAAAGACCTAAAAGACAAAAAGAAGGCCATATGGCCTCAGTTTCCTGTAGCTTGTGGGGCCTTCTCATTGTTCGATGTAGGACACGCTTTCACCGAAGTGGAGAATGTGACGTGTCTACAATTATTTAAATTCCCAGCAAGGCCGTTTGACCCAAATGATGTTGCCCAAGATTTCACAACGAACGTCAAAATAAAAGTATTCGTTGGAAAGAAAGATTTGTTTGATGATTTGTTTCAGAGTAGAAGCTCACTCCAGGAAATTTTGCGGAAAGATTGGTTGAAGTTGTCTCCAGATGACCTCCAAAGATTCATGTTATACAGGGAAAGAAGGTTGGCCAGTGTTCCTCTAGAGAAGTTGCGACTACCTGCTAGAGAACCAACTCCAAGCATTAGCCTCAGAGGAAACTCTAGCACTTCCAGATCTAAATCTAACATTGCGCAAGGAGTGCCTGAACATTCTATAGGGTCTGGAAGCGACCAAGAAAAAAACGAAACAGCTAAAGATACAGCTCAGTCAAGTGCAATGTCACAACAACAAGTTATCGCCTCCCCGCCAAGAGATGTCCCCGCTCTTGTCATTAAAGCGCCACTCGTCACAACAGAACTGGACAAAGAATGGGAAACCTTTAATGAGCTGATCAATCTTGAAGAGCAAGCCCCGAGAACACCTGTGAACAATACACAGGTAGCGCAAGAAGTGGTTTCGACCATAGTCAGTAGTGTCACAGAAACGGAGCACATTCCTATCGCTCCACCTTCTGAGCTTCTACTTAATGTAGAATAAATTCCCCCACTGGATGTATTATATAGTCCCCAACATAAAGCAGTTGTAAGGAGACAGAGGAAGAAAAGAAAACTAGAAAATACACTGTCACAAGATGCTGAACATTTGGACGTCTTATGGAAAGACCCCAACAATAACCCAACTAAAAATCTCACTAAGTTGTCTCAGATCGCAGGAGCATATGCTTCTGCAACTATTGACAAGGCATCGGAAGTTCAGCAACTGTTGAAAGAACAGGAAGATGAAATACAGCTACTACAATGACAATTGCAACAAGCCAATGCTAATATTGAAGCTTCCAAACAGCTCGAGAAGTTGCAGGAAGACTTTCAGCAGATGTAGATAGGCTATCAAAGAAGTCTAGACGAGAAAGGAAAGCAATTGCAAATTTTAGAAGAAATGCATAAAGATGAGCCTAAGCTTGCGGAATTTATTTCAGAATCTATTGACTTAAATGAGCAACTACTGCAGCAACAGGAAGAGTTGGGATGTAAGATATAACAGTGGAGTCACTATTGCGAGCTGAGTGATAAAATCAGCAATCAAGTGGTAGACTTGCGAAGTGACTATGATCAGAGTGACAGACGAGTGACGGAATACTTAGCTTGGCAGGATGAAGATGAAGGGAAAAGAGCAAGTGCACCCAGAATAAACGAGAATCATAAAGAATTGCTCTTTAATAAATGGGACGATCAAATCAGGCAGGCGGAACAAGTAGTGGAGACAGCGGCCACGTAAGCAAACATTCTTATCGACTGTGTAAATGGGAATTTACACAGGGCCAACTTAATTGAAGAGACCACCTCGGGGTACCTACCAAATAAACTACGACTGGAAGCAAAATGGAAGCAGAAGGCGCAGGAAAAGGGAAAAGCGATCCAGGCATTGAACATGTTAAATTGGGAGTGTTACTGGGCATACTTGGTCAAGCCGCATAGTCAATGGATGAATTTGAAATGCATCATAAACGCGGCCGAAAAAGTAGTGCCAACTCTCATAGATTTTTTTTCGCAGCCCAGCTCAACGCAGAAGTCAGCTAGTCGACTCTTCTCAAGCCGATGATGAACACTTGCAGCTTTAAAGACCAAGTTCAGAAGTAGCATTATTTTAGAATTTTGTTTTTTCTTTTAAATTAGATTAGAAAAAGGATGGTCATTTGAAAACCGCATCCTAAATTTTGTAAAGACACTATTATTAGAATTAGGAAGTAGTATTTTAACCCTTCTCATGCATTTAGAGAAGGGTCCAGAAATTTGTCAAAAACTTGTCCTCGGAACATGCACTTCTGCACCCTTAGAGGAGGTTTTGATGAATGGATGGATCGAGATTTATTAATGTTTGCATTTTATGTCTGCTACTGATGTTGCACTTTTGTACTCTTAGTAGATGTTAGAACAAGTAGAGATAAATCTTTTTTGCTTGAAGTTTATGAGTAGGATTAGTCATAAATGGTACTTTTATCTCTTGGCCATTTCTGCTTATATTCTTAAAGTGATATAAAGTTTTCAGTTGTTTATATGTTATTGCATGAATGTATGAGTTACCATTTGGCACTTCTGTACGGTGGAGTCATTTATTTATGTCTGATATATGAATAACTTATTATGCGATATGCTGTTCACAACTGTTTTGCCTAACTTCTTATGCCAAGTGGTTTATCTTAATTGATTTCTATTCTTATAATAGCTGAATGATCTTTATTACCAGTTATTGTTTGAAATCTCTTTAGATCACATAATAGAAGAAATACACCCCGGGTTAGCGTAGATTAGATGTGTTGTTTCCCATTAGATTACAATAGCATAGAGTTAGGTTTAAAATTTTGAATTAAATTAGCTTTAAGTATTCTTAGATCAGCAACATCCAACTCTGCACACACACACATACACCCTTAGATTAGGAAACTGGTCCCATTATCCCCAGTCGGACCCGCTATACCAAACGGATAAGGAGCTGCCAACCAAGGTTCGGACCGGGTGGGTATCCCCCTTGTTGTCGACCCGATTTTTGGGGCTTCAACATATTTGACGCTAGAAGGAGGGCTTGAACATAGTGTCTGTTGGAATTATTTTCAATTGTAACATTTGAATCAGGATGGCTGCTCACAAACTTCCCAGTTGGAGTTGCATCCATGTTCCTACCTCTTCCAACACTCCACCTGAAGTGGTAAGACTCTTGTCTCAGGTAAAATTCAATGGTAAGGATAATTCTTCTGCTTTTAATCATGCTCTTCAATTTATTCAAAGAGTTTCAAGTTATGATGTTCAAAGAATTGATGAAGGCGTTTTATGCAGAATTTTTACTTTTACATTCACGGCGAAAGCTAGAAAATGGTGCAGAACCCTCCCAGTTGCATCAATTCACAGCTGGGACCAATTCGTCAAGACTTTCATCTTTGAATTTGATTGTTATGACTATGACCAGCTATATGGTGAAATTGATTATCTACGGAAACAAGATGAATCTGTTAGGGATTTTAATATACGATTTCATCTTAATTGTCTAAAGTACAATCTTGAAAGTGAACTCATAGATGAAGAATCTTCAGATTATGCTGAGCATTCCCTGCCTCCTACGTCTGATCAAGCAGAAATTAGTTCAAGTTTTGTCTCATTTTCTTCTAATATGAATGAGAATTCCAATTTGAATATACAAATCAGCCATGATGAAGAAAGTCCCCAAAGCCTAGGAGTCATTCATGCTCTAATGCAAGAAGACAAAAGTGAGAATGCTGGTGGAAAGCCTACCTTGGAACCAGGAGATGACTTTGATACAAGGTCAGATAATATCATTGCAAGTCAACAAATGCAGATGCCAAGGTTAGATCAGCAAATTATTTCTCTTTCAAAAAGTATCAGTACACAAAGGTATGATCTAAAGCCCGATGTCTATGATGAATCTGATGAACAAAGATTTTTCCATGATGATATTCTCAAATGCATTGTTCCAGAATCATATTTTTCTCTTTATCCTGATGTTTTTAGTGATGATAATTTTTCCCCTCTCAATATTAAAGATATCTCAAAAAGCACAGAGGGTTATTCAAATGAGTCATCATTAGGTTTTCAAGAAATAAAGACAGCTATAGAACATCCTTTGATCATTTTCAAACAAGAACCACTTGACCTTCCTTGTCTGAAAATATATGACGAAAAAGAGAAATCTAGGGAAACTTGTAAAATCATTTATGATGGTTATTTTGACAACGATGATGTTATTGATTTATCCCAAGTAACTCATCAAAACTCAGATAATGAGAGATATTCTAATTCGGAAATCATATCATTCAATCCTCATTTCAAAGCAAAAGATCATTTGCCTGATTTTACTATCCAAGACAATACCCCGATCTATGATTCATATCATGAAGAAACCCCCATGCTTGTTCACAATCATAACTTGTCTTCTCATTCACAAGACGGAATTCAAAATTGTTTGGATCCCATAATTCTGGCGAGTTCTTGTGAAAAACAAGATATTCCAAGCCAATCCCAGTTGTGCTGTAACATTATTTGTACAGATAATTATTTCTTTCTTTCTCACTTGCACTCATTTTGTACAAAATCAGATTGTGTTTTAAATTTTCAGACTTTTGATAGATTACTATGGTATGTTGAGCACCTTATCAAAGAACATTCGAAAGACGTGCTACCATTTTGGAAAGCTAAACTATGTCAAGGAAGTATAGAACTTCCTTTATTACAAGATCATCAATCCATAACAGAAATTCATCCTGATTTTTATGATACAATAGGTATCCAGTTGGAAAGAAGTTTTCATGAGAAAGAGATTTCAGACAGAATTCCAACTGAAGTTACACATTCTTATTCCACATCCAACATTAACAGTCCAAGAAAATTTTTGCTCTTAACACTGATGTTTGAAAGTTACATACGTGTAGGAATAAAAATGAAAAGATGGCTCCACTGGAAATATCATTTCACCTAGTTAAATTTTCGTATATAGTTAGAGTAGGAGTAGGAGTAATTTAGCTAGGTTATTAGGTTTAATTTTAATAGTTGGTAGGTAAAATAAGAGAAGAGATTATCCCTATTCTGTACGTAACCCTAGGGAATGTCTACCTCTCATTTCGTTAAATATTTTTCTCCATAATAAAATTTGCTATGGTTAACATCATTTGACATTCACGAAAAAAGACACCAATTCTCTGTCAGATTTTGATTTTTTCGCTTGTGCAAATAGTAAAATTTTTCGAAAAATCTGATCTTTATTATTGGCAGATAGAGTTAGCTTTAGCCTAGATATGATACTAGTTTCAACTTCAAAATTTTTTGATGAAAGCAACCTTTGGCAAAAAATTGTTTTATATCAACACAATGAAAGGTATCAATAATAAAATAAATATTCTCTGTAAAACTGCTGTTTTCAAACTCTATTATTGTCGTCCAGAGCTTTCTTAAGGA
>APFE031575605.1:108928-121986 GCA_000404065.3 Pinus taeda | reverse complement strand
TCTATTTTGTGAGTTGGTTACACACACACACACACACACACACACACACACATATATACTCACCCTATCCGAGTACAAGTTGTAACAACCTTGGGTTAAAAGTTTATGTAATAAAGTTAATAAAGGCAAAATAAGACCAAGGTCATGGGACATGTATAATTTCCCAGTTGAATGTTGGGAAAATCATCCTAGTGGGCATTACTTGTTATGTATTATGGCTAAGGGGAAATTGGAAAAGACATTAGCAAAGGCTTTGAAAAGGGAAAAAGGCATTGTTGGCATTTTAGTTATGAAAATAAAGGAAAATAAGAGAAAAGGAAGGTAAAAGGTAACATGTTGCATGTGAGGAGGAATTGAAGGAAAATAGAGGAAAAATGAAAAAATTGGGAGCATCAATAATAATAAGACACCAGAGCATCAATTTGGGGCCTTTTGTTAGTTCAATTTTGGAATTAGTCTGAGAGAGGAGAAGAACACCAAGAGAAGGAAAACAAGCAAGCCAAGGAAGGATAAGAAAGCAAAGGAAAGCAAGGATCAATGAAGGAAAAGTTGGATCAAGAAACTTCAGTGGAAATACTTGCAGGTAACAATTTGCATGTATGATTTCCTAGTTGGTTTTGGCATGCATGTGTGTATTTGGTTCATTAACTATCATTGGCATGGGTTTTGTCAGGTTTTGACAGTGGTTTCAACCTTGCCTTGCCATTTCCGGATAGCCATGGTGTGATAGGATTCATTATTGGTTGAGCTTTGTATTACCATAAGGTTTTGGATCTAGGTGAGGTGGTCTCAAGAAAATCCCAAGGGTTGAGGTGGAGATGGTTTTCTTTGGGAAGCCCTCAACATGTGGGTGGAAATAGGAAAATTCCTCAAGGGATGATGAAGGAATTTTGAGGCATCCAAGCTCGGTTTGGTTTTGTGATATCGGTACCAGTTTAGGTGAGATCATGGTAGTGTGAGGGTGGAGGTGGTTTAACCTCTGGATTCCTTTGATTTTTTATGGATTGGTTTATCCCATGAGATCCGATATTCATGCTTGGAATATGGCACGTGGGTTATTGACCGGAAGAGAGACTTGGTTCAACCCAATCTATGGTCAGCTGGTATGTGGAAGTCCATAACTTGGTTAATTTTTGCATATGTCAATAAGAGTTAAGTTCCTCTTGTATTTCATGAGTAAATTTACTTATCATTATGTGGCTTTAATGGGTTTTCTATCATTGTTATTTATCTGGTTATATGTTTGTGATAAACATGGTTTTATGACAGTCCAAAGTTATGGCTCTTATCATGTTTGATTGATAAATGAATGGTTAATGAATGCATGACCTAATAAATGTTATTGTACCTACTTTGAGAGGGCATTAGTCCTTCTTAGTAAACCTCATATAAGTTTCAGATCCCTATGTTCAGAGCTGCATTCATGACCTGTAGATCTCATGTTCTCAATGTGTCTGACAAAATTATTATCATGGTTAGACCAGACTACGTCAAATCCTTAATTAATTTTTGTGTTATAGACTTTGTCTCTATGTTATTTATCATTTTTGGGAGTTTCATTAAGCTTGGGGTAGAGGTATGGATCCTAGCCTTGAAAAAGTGGCTCAGATCTCGGGGTCACTCCCACAAATCGAGTGAAAAAGACTACAGTGGCTAGGAAGTAGGCTTGCGGGAGTGATTGTAGGGTTACAATCACTTGGATGCCTTTTCATGGGAGCAACTAGGGGTCTAGTTCACTGAAAAAGAAATTTAACTCATGGGTTGGGCACCTGGAGAGGTTGGTTAGCTCTTAATGGTCCTATAACACCTTAGGGAACTCAGTAAGGTCTTGTTTTGTCGGCTCCATATCCTTAAGGTTATCTAAGAGGTTGAGTCATGCCATAGTAGCCCTTAGCTAAAATTTACCCCGGGCATGTTGGTGAAAGTGGGTAGATATGGGAGGAGACAGTTACACAAGTCTAGTTGAACCCTATGACTATATTAACGATTCAAACAAGTATTTTCCACATCATTCCAACACAAAGATGACATATAGAATATAACATCTAGTCTTGAGGGATTCAACAGTGATACATACAAAATAGGGATGCAAATTGATGTGAAGTACGAGGATATAAAACCAAGATATTCAAACTCATAAAACAATGACATCCACAACATTAATGATAAAGCTTACTCTGGCTTGAGCTCTCATTAACAAGGGATTTAAAACCTAGAACCAGGGTATAGATAGATGAAGATGTGAAGAAGACCTTCATCTAGAATAACATGTCGACAAAGATAAAAGAGGAGGAAAACCTCAGATTCACCACACTACAACATAAGCAATACTAATGAAAGTTTGAGATTCCTGTGGTCATCTTACTACAATAAGGAGAATTGTTCGTGTTATACATTTCTATAACATAATCTATATTTATACCCACTATTCTAGCGCAATCAAACATCAACTTGATAAATTAGTCAGTCTTGTTAATAATAATGCAGAGATGCCTCCTGGAGTGATAATCATCATCTCAACTAGGAAAGCAACATATTTAATTGTGAACAAAAAGCATAAGAACACTTGTATTTTATTGTGAAAAATCAAGCATAAAAAACTTATCTCAAACAGTGCAAAAATGCTCCAACTAAGAGTGGGAATCTAACTCTCCACCCAACCATAGACAAGATACAATCACTATTACTTGTAGTTGTCACCCCCGAGCCAGATTTAAAAGCTTTAGGTGGAGTGCTTTAGAGGGAAGCCTTCAATGAATACATAACTATTTCAGAGCATCACCAAGCCACCCTGCCTTCGTCCTCAAGGCCAACCACTTCTCTTTGTAATGTTTATGCCCAATAAGTTTTGATAGGACATATAGCCAGTTTATTACTCTCCCTAGACCTCAACAACATAGCTCCAAGTCCTGATTTCTCTCCCTCTGCTCTATTGCTATCTACTGAATGTTGATCGAGTGTGTTAATTCCCAAGTCAATGAATGAGGTCGAACTCCCTTCACTTTTCCTTTGTTCTTCCCCCTTGCTCCCAAATATTCGAATCACAAAATCAAATGAGATTGATCCCCTTCTCTTTCCTCCCCTTCTATTTTCTCTCTTGTGCAGTGATTTTCTCCCACTATCCTTGCTGCTAGCACTGTCAAGTATTCATAACTCATGTCCTCCTTGCCTTGTAATGTTTTTACAAGGTAGCATGAGCCTGCGTACTACTCTTGCAATCCAATTTAATTATGAAAGCTAGTCCATTTAAGGCTTAACACCCAACCTTTTGATGACTTTAAAAATTAGTTCATATTTCTGCAACAAGGAACCTTGAACATCCTAAGCAAGTAATCCCCTCAACCAACCAAGGGCTGATATTTAAATCATCAATTCCCTCAAGCAATCTCCTAGCTTAAGCAATGGAATTTATGTCCCTCTCTCAGTATTTTAATTTATAAAAATATTTACATTGGATACATGAGGATAAATAATTTGGGTTGTTACATATAATATGAAGGCTTTAGCAGCCATCCTAATTCCAATTTTCTAAACCCAGTTTCCTATTATGAATGCTTGTTTAAACTAAATTAATCAACTAAGCCGATCTAGCAAAAACATAACACTTTTATGAGATCGCAAGGTTTTTTTTAAAGTAGACTACATTAGAGAAGAATACTATAGGAAAAACCATGGGTTGTCAAAACCATGAGCTTGAAAATCGTTAATGTTTACATGACATGGCAACATCTCTTCAAGGATGGGTTGGATAGTACCTATAAGCACAAATATTATTTTTTAAAATTTAATTTAATTTAATTTTTATTTATATAATTTGAACAAGTTAAAATGTTTACAGGACAAGACATTACAACATTTCTTCCATACTAAGCTAGAGAGTGCCTCTTTGCTCAATTATAAGCAAGACATTACAACATCTATTTCATACTTCTTCCCCATTGATAGGAGAAAGATCTGGAACCAATTCATATATTTTTCAATGTTAATTTTGATAGAAAATTGTGAGACATTATCTACATGTTATAGTGTAAAAATTATATAAAAATTTAAATTATTAATTTAAGTTTTTTAATAATATTAAAACTAAATATTAATTAATTAATAACATTAAATAAACCAATCAATTACTTATCATAATTTAATAAAAAGAATGAAAATGATTACCAATTTAAAAATATATATATCATTATTATGTAACTACTTAAGCAGTGACATATATAATCATTTTTTTTATTAGTTAGTTCGTAAAAAAAAGGTCCATTTTCTAAAATGGACTTTGGTTTTGAGTTTGCCAAAGGTAGTTGATGTTTTCTAACCTAGTGCATTATGGCTCCAAAACATGAAGTAGTTGTCGAGGAGGCTGATTGGAACTTTCATATGGCTCCAAAACCTGAAGTAGTTGTGGAGATGCTCACTCGAACTTTTGCGGTAGCTTGAATTTGATATGTAGTAACAATAATAATAACATGTTTATATTTAATACAACACAATTTACTAATAATGTGTTCGAGATTTAATAAAATTATAATAAGAGATTTGATTTTTTTAGTGCTTGGTAAATCTAAAATTAAAATAGATTTAAGCTGGTTTAATTCCCCCTTTTAAATTATGTTATATTTCACATGAATACCAAGTAGATCTAATAAACTTGGAACTAAAAATCACAGGTAATAATTTATATTCACAAAAAAAAAAGAAAAGAAAAAAAAAAAATTGTTTTTTTTTTTAATTTTAATTTTAATTTTTTTTTTGTATTTTGACCAAGTTGAAATGTTTATGCATCTCTATCATACCCACCCCGTGGAGAGTGCCTCTTAGCACAATTAAATTTATTATTATCACTGGGCTAGAGAGTGCCTCTGGGCACAAAAAGAACATAACTAACTTAGAAATAAATCTTAACCTTTGATTAGTGTATACTACTATAAATATTTCAACATATTCCATGAATGTTGTGTGTAGTCTAACTTATTGACGAAATGACATTTTTCAAGGTTTTCTTCAATTAATTATAACCAAAATACAACATAGATTTTTAAAAATTTGAGTTTAAGTTGTTTAATCTATAGAATTCTAGCACCCTAGGGTTTTTTTTGATGTTGAATCCATTTATGTATTCAAAAATGTATTATAAACAACAGAAAATCATAATCTT
The DNA here is from genome assembly GCA_000404065.3 of Pinus taeda. NCBI lineage: Eukaryota > Viridiplantae > Streptophyta > Pinopsida > Pinales > Pinaceae > Pinus > Pinus taeda. Next base: position 116,831 of record APFE031575605.1, on the reverse strand, counting down.
GCTTGAAATTGTATTGGATGTTAAATCTCTACCATCCACCTAATTATTACTATAATTAAATTAAAATTCTAGAATGTCTATTCTTAAATAGATATGCCTATGGACATAATTAAATATTATATAATATTAAAATAATTTCACTCTCCAACCCAATATGGTAGATATGTTGTAATGTTTATTTAACATTTTGACTTGGTCAAATTATATAAAATAAAAGATAAAAAATAAAATAAAATAAATAATTACAATTAATAATTAAATCAGCATAAATCCATGTCAACTCTGGATCTACAAAATGCTAAGAGAGATAAAATCTCATGCAATCCTCTTTTAGAGTGCTAAGAGGGATCAAATCTCATGCATAGTTAACATGGATATAGACTGGTTGCATCCATGTTAACTCTGGATCTACCAAACGCTAAGAGAGATCAAATCTCATGCAATCCTCTTTTACAGTGCTAAGAGGGATCAAATCTCATGCATAGTTAACATGGATATAGACTGGTTGCGCAACGCAACAATACAGTGTTAGATCTCACGTAAAACTGTAAACATAAACATTAAACGCGTAAACATGTAAACGTAAATATAAACATAATGTTTAACATAATCTAATGTCAAACTTATTTAAAAATCAATATGATTATTATTATGTATAAACACAATATAAATTTAAAATATAAACAGGTTTACCAACTCTCAAAAAAGAGGTATGGTAAATAAATAAACTAATTTTACTCCAAAAGTCTAGTAAATAAGTAAGACCTCTTTTATATTTACTCCATAAACCTCTCTAGATTTAAGAAACTCAAAAAAGAGGTTTTATTTAGGTGAAACCCAAATACCATATTTATAAAAGAGGTATGGTAAATAGATAAATATAAAAGAAGTTTAAATAGGTATGGTAAATAAATAAAAATATACCAAATAGGATTAGAAGTCAACATCTAATTATATACCAAGCCCATGGGCCAAATACCATGGTAAATAAAAGAGATATGACATATAAATAAACCAGAGGTGTGGTAAATAAATAAAACCTCTTTTATATTGAATCCATAAACTTATTTATACTTACTAACACTCAAAAATGAGGTTTTATTTAGGTGAAGCCTATGGGCCAAATACGATGGGCCAATATTTTTTTTTTTGTCGAGTAAGGGTGGAGCCTTCAATTAACCGAAAAAAAGATTACATATGGTACACATCTTTACAAGTGTAAATACCAACAAAAGACAGACCCGTTGATGATTAACAAACAACAGGGTCAACAGAACCCAAATCCTTACACACAAAAACAAAATTAGACCTATGGTCATTATTCCTAAGTGTTCAGACTGTGGATCTCTCCCCAATTCTTATCGCTCAATCTCCACCATCAATGTTACCTTCAATCAGATGGTTGATATTCTCTCTGATCAAGAACTCAAATGATCTGACGGTCCTCAATGATATCACATCGGAAACTTGCTTGACACTTACCCGCTTCATGAAGCCGATATAGATTATAAAACACTGGTCTATAAAACTTCAGGTCCGCTCTTAGACTTAACCTTTGATCATTTTAAAACCCAATATCCATTCGATCAAAACCCATTTGATCCGATGGTCCTCAATGATATCGCATTAGAAACTTGCGCGACACTTACCCGCTTCACAGAGCCGATATAGATTATAAACCATTAGTCTATAAAACTTTGGGTCCACTCTTAGACTTAACCTCTGACCATTTTAAAACCCGATATCCATTCGATAACAAAGGCCATCAAAACCTATGGCCTGCGACCCTTCAACTAGCACGTTGTTTAGTAAATACTCATCCCCCATAGTTAGCTATGATGTAAGCATTGACTATGGGATCAATGGTTAGGATTTATTGCTGCACTTCAACCAGGCTCAAGGTCTTCTGATAGTCTTCCTCTTTCTCATTATTCATGGTCTGGAAGTACACCATATATTTGGCTACCTATCGTTGACAAACATCACGCAGTTTACCAGAGGGTATAGAATCCCAGTCGTACTGAATATAGTTTTCCTTACATAGCACTTCTTCATTTGCCAGACGATCAGCTAACATATTGGATTTTCTTCGCACATGAACGAAGTTTACGGTTCTCAGGGTTCGCAAGTGGGAATGAATACGTTGAAAGACCTGTGAGAGCCTCCAATGTTTCGACACTTTTCCAGGTTCTGTTCCATTACACATTTTCTTGGCCGCATTAATGACAAATTCAGAGTCAGCTTCAATGATGGCATTGTGTAAATTTGACTCCATCAGGATTTCCAGGCATAGCTCTAAGGCCATGAGCTACGCCATGTTATTAGTGGGAGTCCCCAAATGATTGTGAAAGATATCCTTTATGCGCCCCTACCCATCTCTTATGACACCGCCAAATCCAGCCGTCCCTGGGTTGCCCTTAGAGGCCCTGTCTATATTGATTTTCAAGAAACCATGAGGAGGAGGCTGCGAGATATCTTTAACAACAGTTGTTTTGCTGACACCCTTGAGAGTGCATTGGGGAACTAGAGAATGGATACCCAACTGCAGCAGTATGCAAGCATCCTGGGGTGAAGGAGGGTCCTTAGGAATTTTCCACAAAAGGGCTCCTACTGTATCTTTGAGCTGTCGTAAAATTTGGACAATGATGTTCTGGGTCGACCCTGTTTTGTTCTTGAAAATCCAGCAATTGTATTCTTTTCAGACATCCTAGATAATAAAGCGTGGAACCAAAGTCCAACCCTTGTTAATGATTTCATTACCTGAGATGTCTTTCCTCCGATTCTTCAAAGTGTTGGTGATGTTGAGTCTGTCCCTATTAGTTTTCCTGAAGACTGAGGCCGCCCAATCCCACAAGGTAGAGGTGAAGGGGAAGAGGTTTAGTAAATGTTCCATCATCTCCTCTTGTAAGCCACATAGATGGAATTCGGATGGGCCAACAAAGCCCCTTTTTAGAAGATTCTCCCTTGTGAGAATTTTCTTTTGGTGAACCAACCACATAAACAACTTGATTTTCATCCATTACGAGTTTTGCCAAAGGTCATTCCAAACCTGATCAGGGTTTGGATTATCAAAACCTAGGGCCATGCATTTAGCTTCTTTGAGGTTAAAGGTGCCTTCAGTGTTTTGACCCCATCTCAATTGGTTAGACAACGATGACACCAAAATCTTCCTCTGCTCCAAGTCAAGAGCAAGAGAATCCGCTTGGGCCTTCAAAGGACTCTCTTCATTATAACCAAGATCCTTCCACATTCTCCATTTACCATTGTCCCTTACTTGATCCTAGAAGTCACTTACCATAATTAAACCTTTGTTTTCAGTGTCATTTTTTAGAGTGGTTAGTTCTTTCCTAAACAAATTTGGTTCCTGCTGCCAGTTATCCTCCCAAAACCGTGCAAGGTTCCCAGCTCGGATCTCCTAGAAACTATGCTGCTAGACAATGGCTATATTCTCTCAAGCAAGGTTCCAAATGTGGGAGCCCTTGATGAGCCCTGACATTCAGATATGATCCCTCTCTTTCCAATTATTTTCATATTTCTGCTTCCAAAGCTTGGCCCAAGAGGTGGCTGATTCCATGAGCCACCTCCACCAAAGTTTGGCTCCTGAAACTCTGCTGAGGATTTCAGGGTCATGAAGCCCCAAACCACCATGGGCCTTAGGTTTGCAGAGCTTGTCCCAAGCTACCAAATCCCACTTAGTTTTCTTTTCCCCTTTTCCCCAAAGAAAATCTCATTGAATACTCATGATTTGTTGCATAACTCCTTTAGGAGTAGGAAGAGCTGAAAACATGAAAATGGGTATAGCCTGCAGGAAAACCTTTGTAAGCACAAGATGCCCTACCAAATTCAAAGATCTGTAGGTCCATTTCCTGACTTTGTCCTGAAGTTTATTAGTTACCAGCTCCCACACTCCCTTGCTCAAAGGTTTATCAATAAGAGGCATTCCAAGGTACTTGTAAGGTAATTGATCCCTTTGAAACCCAAGAATTCTAGTGAGATTTCTCTGAGTAGCAATGTCAGTGTTAAAAAAGAACACCTTTGATTTTTCAAGGCTTACCTCTATACCAATGGCCAATGCAAAGTCGTTCAGGATTTCTTTGAAATCTCTGGCTTCCTTGACCGTAGGAATGCCCTGAAGCATTGTGTCATCAACAAATTGTTGATGAGTAGAAGTAGCACCATCCGGGGTAAGTTTCAAACCATGGATTCTTCCTTCAGAATTTTCCATTTTGATCGCTCTCTCTAGCCCTTCCATCATGAGAACAAAGAGGAAGGGGGAGAGCAGATCCCCTTGTCTGAGAACCCTAGAAGGCATAAAGGTTCTAGAGGGAGAGCCGTTAAGCAGAATGGAGAAGTTGGCCATGGATATAAGGGCCATAACCCATCTTATCCAGTTGTGGTCGAAGCCATAAGCTCTTAGCACTGCCCTGATGTAAGACCAACTTAGCTTATCATAAGCTTTCGCTAGGTCAAGCTACATGATCATACCAGCTTGCTTATTTCTGTTAAGAGAGTGTACCACCTTGTGAGCTTGTATGATGTTGTTGAGAATCTGTCTTCCTTCCACAAATCCAGTTTGCTCCTCTGAGACAAGAGCAGGAAGAAGAGGCGTGAGTCTATTAGCGATCACTTTGGAAATAATTTTGTACACCACATTACATAAGGCTATGGATTTGAATCTGTCTGGTGTCATAGCTTTTTCCTGCTTTGGAATCAAATCTATGGAAGAGGAATTAAGAGCTTTCAAAACAGTTTTGGATCTTCTAGAGTCTTCCACAACATCAAGGATATCTTGTTTGACTATTTTCCAGCAGGCTTTGAAGAAGTCCACATTGAAACCATCAGGGCCAGGAGCTTTTCCATTTTGCATCTCATTGATAACTTCACTATCCTCCTCTTCAGACACTGGCCTGTTAAGATTGTGGTTGTCTTCCCTAGCTACAAGATTAGGAATGAACTTGGTGAATGTGTTAATGAACCGAGATATGTCGATGAGAGGCTCCTCTGCTATGATAAGGAAGTGTTGAACTAGGATATATTCCATTTCTTTGTGAGAGACGAGCTCTTTCCCTTGAGAATCTTTAAGTTTTTAAATTTTTTTATGAGATCTATGATTCAAGGTTGATCTATGGAAAAATTTCGTGTTTCTTTCTCCTTCTCTAATCCACTACACCCTTGATTTCTGTCTCCAGAAAATATCCTCTTGCATGCACCAATCGTCCCATTCATTTTGAAGAGAGTTAGCCTAAATTTTCTGTTCCTCGATAAAACCTTCTGAGATGATGATTTGATTAATCTCCTGAAGTTTCTGCTCAACTTCTTTTTTGGCTTTAAAAATATTACTAGACTCTTTTTTGTTCCAATATTTAAGCCTAGATTTTATGTGTTTAAGTCTGCTGCAACATGAAAATTTTAGTGCCTTGAACGGGCATATCTTCTGCCCACCATTTGTCAATATTGCTGGTGAAGTTAGGGTGAGAGAGCTAGACATTTTCAAACCTAAAAGGTTTGTTCCTCAGTGTACCCATGAAAATAGCTTCAAGCTGGACAGGCCAGTGGTCTGAGCCTCTGAAGGGAAGCATTAAAGCTAACATATCAAGGCTTGTGAGAAGGAGGTCCTCTGAGATTATGAATCTATCTAGTTGAGAGGCGACTTGAGAAGCCCCTCCCCTCTTATTATTCCAAGTAAAAGTGCCATTTACTATTTCAGTGTGCACTAGCCCCATGTTATTCATGAAGTTCTGGAAGACAATGGAGTCTCTGCCTAGTTTTTTGGTACCGCCTTTTTTCTCTGTAAGAGATTTGATATTATTGAAATCCCCAACCAAAATCCAGGGCATATCAGGATATCTCTCTCTCAGCTTCTCAAGGGAGGTGAGAAGCTTAAGTTTGTCTTCTAGTTTTTGAGAACCGTAGATGTTAGTGATCATGTAGATCTCCTTATCACCCAAAGGTTGAACCACCAGTGATAGGTAGTTCCTAGAAGCTTCAGCATCCAGGATTCTAAGTTTTTGAGGATCCCATAGAGTAAGAATCCCACCCGCCGAGTTATCCGCTTTAACCTCTAGATACTCATACTTGATTAACCATTTGCTATGTATCTCTCTAATCTTGTCCATCAAGCATTTTGTTTCCTGAATAAAAACCATATCTAATTTTTCTTCTTTCATTCTACTTGCTAAGGGTTCTTTGTTTCCTTTTACTTCCTAACCCCTAATGTTCCAAGTTGTAAGCTTCATTAAGAAAGGTTTGTAAAGGAGTAACTGGTAAGATCCCTCATCTTACCTAAGTTAATCATAAGTTTCCCACATTTGGTCAGCAGCTCATTCTGTTTTTTTCTTCCTCTTTTCCTACCTGGATTCTTGGAAGAATGCATCAGTGTATCCTCCATCATTTTCACTCCCATATTCTCCTAGATATCATGGTTTATTTTGACTCCAAAACACTTCATTTGTGATCTACAGAGGAAGAGTTGTTGAACCCTATCAAACTCCTCTTTTGGCAGAGAGTCTACACCTTTGGCGATTCCCTGCTCCATAAACTTTTCTAGATCTAAATTCTCCCTCTCTAGAATCTCCTGAAGTTCATGGTCTTCCATTCTAGCCTCACTTGGGGTCATCTCATGGTCCCTACTGAGCTTCATAATGCTCGGCATATCATCCTTTTATTTGTTGTTTTATGGTATATCCTCCATATTAGCATCCCTTCCTTCTAAGTGGGAATATTCTCTGATTCCTGGTTTGTCCTGTTGTTTTTGACTTCTTCTTCTAAGATCTTGAAACTATTGTGGCTCGGTTGTCCATCTTCATTAATTTTCTTTTGGTACTGCTTGCCTCCTTTCCCTTTACCCCCAACCTTAGTAAAACCTTTGGGATCCTTACCTATAGTGGCTTTCGTATTTCTTTCTAGCTTGTTCAATGGGCACTCCTTATATAAGTGCCTGTGTTCATGGCACTTACGACACCTAAATAGGATGGGTTCATAGTCCACTGCCTGCACCCATTCCTCGTCATACACTTATAAAATGATTGCATCCAGAAGTGCCTTAGATAAGTCCATTTCCACACATATCTGAGCGAAGGAAGTGTATTTTCCTCTTAGAGTAGCATCTGAGATCTTTATAAAATGCCCTAGCTTGTTGCTGATAACCTTTAGAGGCTCCGATAGCCAATAATCTAAAGGAATGGAATAGAGTCTTATCCATACCGACACCGAGGTGAAATTTTCTCATTCTGGGACAAAGTTCATTACCCATGGTCTCATATAAAGGCCTGCAGAAGCATAAAAATAGGGTCCTCCCTGGAACACTCTATCTTTATCCTCTAAGCTTGTGAACACCACCGTGAAGAAGCCCTTGGACCCAAGGAGAAGGTCAATTTCCCCCTTTGGTTTCTAGTGGTTCCTTATCCATGCTTGCAAAGCCTTCTGTGTTGGCCAAATCCCAAAAAATGTATAGATAACAACATATTCCGACATGTGGTCTATGTGCATTCGCAGCATTGGGTCACTTAAAAAAACTCGAGGAATAGTGGTCGACTTGGGTTTACAGACCCTTGATGTACTCATAGGAGCAACTTTCGGACTGCTAACCTATGTCCTCTTCTCCTTACTAGCTTCCTCATTATTCTCTTCTTGTCCTTGAGGTCTGATGGTTTTCAATTTTTTTGTATTATTAGCCTTTGTTACCACCTCTGTTGGTTTCTTGGAGTGATGCGATCCAATTCCCTTGCTTATGTCTGCAACCACTTGATCGTAGGAGGGAGCTGTCAAACTCCCTCCTCACCCCACCATGGTGGCCAGCGACAAAACCCTAAAGCAAAAACCTGATAAAAAAAACTCTCGAATGCTCTCCCCATGGGCCAAATATATATTAATACCATCTAAAAAAATTTATTAACCCTAATTT
>APFE031575605.1:92335-107657 GCA_000404065.3 Pinus taeda | reverse complement strand
AGAGAGAGAGAGAGAGAGAGAGAGAGAGAGAGAGAGGAATTACAAGATATCGAACTTTAGAGAGATGAGGAGAAAGGGAGGAAGAGAAGAGGAGAGATGGAGGGAAGAAGAAATACATAGAAAGTGGAAGTGAAGAGAGATAGGGAGTGACAAGGGAGAGACAGAGAGAGCGTGTGTAGGTTTGAAGGTGAGATAATGAGACAAAGGAAGGGAGATGGAGAGAATGGGGGAGAGAAAGAGAGACGAGAGAGGAAGGGATATAGTAATAGAGTTGGAGAGAGAGAGAGAGAGAGAGAGAGAGAGATTGGAGAAAGAGAATATTTTGGGGGTGATATAGAGAGACGAAGGGAGATATATATATATATATATATATATGGAAAGTTAAGAGAGAGAAGAAGAGAGATGGAGAGAGGAAGGGATGGAGATATTGATATATATGGAGTGAGAGAGCATGTGTGTGTGGGGGGTTGAGATAGATAGACAAAGAAGGAGAGATGGAGGGAGATATAGATATATATGAAGTGGGGAGAGAGGGAAGAATATTTCTTGCACTAGATGCATTAATTTCAGTGTAGATGGTGATTTCTAATCCTATTTGCTTGCTTTCACTAGATGCATTGATTTTAGTGTAGATGTTGATTTGTAATGATATTTTATTACTTGCACAAGATGAATTGGTTTCTGTTCCTATTTAATTGCTTTCACTAAATGCAACATTGATTTTAGTGTAGATGGTGATTTCTAATCCTATTTGATTGCTTGCACTAAATCCATTTATTTCAATGTAGATGCTGATTTCTAATAATACTTGATTGCTTGCATTCGATGCATTGATTTAAATGTAGATTATTTCTAATACTACTTGATTGCTTGAACTAAATGTATTGATTTCAGTGTAGATGGTGATTTCTAATCCTATTTGATTGCTTTCGCTAGATGCATTGATTTACGTGTAGATGTTGATTTCTAATCCTCTTTGATTACTTGCACTATATGCATTGATTTCAGTGTAGATGGTGATTTCTAATCCTATTTGATTGCTTGCACTAGATGCATTGATTTCAGTGTAGATGTTGGTTTATAATCTTATTTTCTTACTTGCACTAGATGCATTGATTTGAGTGTAAATGTTGTTTTCTAATCTTATTTGATTGCTTGCATTAGATGCATTGATTTCAGTGTAGATGTTGATTTTTGATTTGATGTAATTGGATGTATAATGGTACATTATTTTTAAAGTGATTGGATTAACATTGTGCACCGATTTCAGTGTAAGCACACAAAATTATTGACAATGTACATTGTTTTTTGTGTTATATTAATTGAACCTATTAATATTGGACAGAAATAGAGACAAGGTATGATGCTTACTATAATAGCTCCAGCTAAATATTTAAATGGTTTATGATTTAACCTATCCTTTTCATATAATCGATATGAACAATCATAATAGTAGAAGAAAATAGTTTGAGATTAATCACAATGAATATTATTTATAATTGACTATATTCTTATTATTCCCATTTTCTATTATTCAACACTATTACATTGTCACTTTACATTCAAAATTTCATTTCATCATTACTATTATTAACAATATTTATCATGAAGACTATTTATAATTGACTCTATTATTATTATTCAGATTTTCTATCGTTCAACACTATTACATTGTCATTTTACATTCAAAGTTTTATTTCATCATTACAATTATTAACAATATTTATAATCTCAACAAAGTGAGGTAGCTAAGAAAATTTAAAATTAAAATGACTAGATTAATTTGGGACATATTTAACATATTTAAAATGATTATATCAATATTAGATGAATTTACATATTATTAATAAAATTAATCATATGTTTGTTAGATTGTCTTTGGCGGCACATGACTGAAACCAACCTAGATCCATCTTAACTCTGGATCTATCAAGCTCCGAGAGGGATCAAATCTCTCGACGTGCAAATCTTTCTTGAAGTTTTGCAATAAAAAAAGAGGTTTGCACCTTGAGAGATTTGATCCCTCTCAACGCATAGATCCAGAGTTAAGATGGATCTAGGCTGGTTTTACTTATAATAATTTGAATTCTAGTGGTTTTGTGAACAATTGGTTTCTTCAAGTATGTGAGTTCAAATCTCCAAAGACATATTGTAATATAATAGTAGCAACAAATCTTGTAATATAATAGTAGCAACAAATCTTTTGAATCACCAATTCACGAAAAAATAATTTAAAACACACAAAAAAACAAAATCAATTAATTTGGAAAGAACACAAAAAAAATTAATTAATTTGGAAAAAAACCTACGATACCAAAACCACAAAAAACAACCACAAAAACCATCATGAAAATCACAAAAAACCACCAAGAAAAACCTTAATACCACAAAAAAACAACCTACAAAACCACAAAGAAAACCCTTTAAAACCAAAAACAACTTATAAAACCCTTGGAAACCACCCCAAAAAACTATAATTTAGGTTTTAAATTTTTGTTATTTCATTGTATAAGTTATCTACAATTGTAGCATGTTTATTGTGAATATTTTCTAGGGTAAAAACTTTATTTTCTAATTATTTTAGGTTTTAAAGGTATTTTTAGGAAGTTAGTGAAACAAATTAAAAAAAATGATTTTTTGTTATTTAAAATGCATTTTAAATTTCAAATAGATTTGACTATAAATATACCCAAAATTTCCATAAACAAAAACAACTAAACTATAACAATAAACTAAATAAATTAAGAGCTTTAGATTACATCATGAATATTGTGTTCATGTTAAACCTCTAAAAAAAAATAAAATTATATAATCATGAATAAATAAATAATAAAATTTAAATAATATTATATTTTAAATATTTTTTAATAAAAAAATAATAGTAATTTTGTTTAAAAAGGAATTAATTATACTTAAATAAAATATTAACTAATCAAAATTTCTAAACACAATCATATTTTAAACACCACACATACAACACACACACACACATATATATATGGGCATGTACATAATATAACTATAACATCTCATATATATAGAAAACATTTAACATAGTTTTATAATTATCTAATATAATGTGCTCTTCATAATAGTATCTCGAGTTTATCTGTAAACTATAATTTTCCTTCAAATTTTCACTAATATTCATAGAATTATTTTAATTTAATGATATGGCAAATATATATCTCTAAGTTCCCACCCTTATTAAATTTATTACTTGATCAATAATTTTGTAACTTACACTTCCTATATTTTTATTTAACCATATAACGTAACATAACTATAACGTAACACACACACACGCACACACACACACACACACACACACACACACACACACACATAGAGGTGAAAGCATGAAGATGGGTTACACTTGGGCCAAATGTGACGATAAGATTTAAGTTTTTCCTCTTTTATCAAATTGAAGCCCTCAAAATTTATATAAGCAATGTGAATTTGATTCAGAGTAGAAAGACAAATTGTGGAGAATTATGTTGTTTTCCTAATGATATTTTTTACAAAAATATTTAGTGTTGTATAATATGTCAATTTTCCATTAAACGAAATGCTTGTCCCTGCAAATTTTCACACATCTTAGGAGGTATGTGTTTCATGTAGCATAACTTAGTCTAAAATTTATAATTTTAATATCTATATTTATATATATATATATATATAATATATATTATATATATATATATATATATATATTATATATATATGATCTACAGAGAGAGAGCTAAGTTTTTCATATTAACAATTTGTTGTTGTTGTTGTTGTTGTTTTTTTTCTCTGAATAAAGACTAATTCTATTAAGATTAGAAAAGTATAGTACAATCAAGCTTGCATGCAAGTGAAGCAGAAAAGTGAGGGAGCCGAAGGTGAAAGGCTATCCACCTCGCTCCATAGAGACAAACAAAGAAAGGGCTATAGAAAACACGGGAATAGAAAAAGCTAGAACTAAGTAGAGAGATTTACCCTGAGTGGGCAGTTACTGCCACACGACATTTTTTGCCTTTTGTCTTGCTTACTTTGACCCATCCAGAGGAGTTTGGCTGAGTCGTAACAAGTTGTAGAGTATTCTACCCTGGCGGCGGAATATCCTTATCAGAGTCTGAGGACGAAGATAAATGAGAACGTTTCTGAGAGATCCGGGGGGTGGAGGGGTTTGTCGGACTAACCGAGGGAGCGTCCAGCAGAATCTCAACATTCTGCCCATCTGCTACAATTTCCTCCTCATCCGAACTAGAGGAACCTGTATCGTCCATAGGAGGGGGAGGCACACATGGATTCCAGCTTTTGGATTTGGGTTTGCGATTTAGATTCTTCTTTTTGTCGAGGAACTGGGTACAGGAACTCTGGAGCTGCCCCGTCTGATGACAATGGCGGAAACGGAAGGCTGTATTCTTCTAATCCAAGGTTTGAGTCCAGTGGAAATCTCCAAACTTGAGATTAATCTGATCTGGCAATCCTTTGCTAATATCTATTTCTGCACAAATTTTGCTGTAGATGTAGAGTCCATTTTCCTTTCGTGAAGAATCTACAGCTAGGTAGCGTCCTAAAGTGTCTTTAATGGCTAAGAAGACAGAGATATGCCATAGATGCGCCAAAAGATTCGGGAGCCTGAACCATATGGGAATCTTGGTGATGAAAATTGTAGAAGGGTTGAAGTTTGGAAACCATGGGGTGAGAAAAAGCCCAACCGAGTCCCAGAACTAAGGGTCTCCCGTTAAGGCCTTCTGGTAATCTTCATTTAAGTCAAAAGCCACAATGAAGAATCATTTTGAACATAAGTAGATCTCTCTTTTTTTAGTCCAATTGGTATGGATCCATTGGTATAGATCTGATATGCGAGGCCAGAGCCCATTAAATATGCATATGAGTGTGGATTCTGCAAAAAGATGATAGCGATCGTCAATCCCAGGATGAGAGAGATTGATGGAAGGAATTTCCTCTGATTTGTCTACCAAAAATGGCTTTGGAGCCCCAGATGGTTGGGCTGCTTTCACAGAGGGCTGTGGTTGGGCAGTGTCTTTGCGGACTGCATCTTTATAAGAGAAAGAAGGGGCAGAGGAGGTCTGCCTAAAGGAACCACCTCTTAAACGAAAGGTAGCCACAATAGAAGCGTCCTTATGAATGCTGTAAGAGGAGAGAGGAAGGGGATTCATAAGTTTCTTACCCTTATATAGCAATCTAAGGTAAGAGGAGGGGATCCCCAACCGGCGTTCGAGTTTTTGCAAAAGATCCTGCACGAGATCTATTGCACGTACCCATTGCATTGTCGTTTTGCCCGAGAGATTGACTTGGATCTGAAATGCATGTGTTTCTTCAGGCAGATCTGGCTGGTTTAAGAGAGGAAGCTGCTTCCAACCAACAGCAGACAGATCCAAGTCCATATTCACCAGTCTTTAAGCATTGACTGGAGCTGGACGAGGGGCACAGATGCAGTTGATGTGTAATGCCTTCCTTGGTGCCTTTGCAGGCCTATCAATCTGATTCAGGAAGTTGATCCGCTGGGACAAGGAGCCAAATTCGCGCATATTGCCAACTCTCCGCGAGTCGGAGTGGAGATCATGAGGCTCCGAGAATCTGAAAGAACAAAGAATTTCAGTCCTCGCCCCTGCTACCCGTCTCCAACAGGTCTGCAGCAGCAAGGGGGACCCCAGCCTGTGAAAGGGAGGGCTTTGAATCAGACAGACCACAATCACAGAAGTTGTGGAAGCCATGTGGAGGACGAAGAGAGCGCCTTTTGGGAAGGCGGGAGTCTGGAACAGGCAGAAGAGCCGACCTGGGGAGTCGCCTAGTAGAACCAATGTTAGGTCTGCAGCGTGAGAAATAAAACACAAGTAATGTTTGCCCCCTGTCAGTTTGATAAAGATCTGTATCAGATCTTTATCCATGCAAAGTGGATCATTCTTTTTAAGGCCTCGATCAGATGGATCGGGCAATTCCTCTGTGACCCCAGATGCGTCATATAGTTTTGGCTCTTGTCTATGCCTTGGTCTCTCTGGATCTGGCATATAGGGAGCGTTATCCAGAGATCCATCTGCTCTGGAAATGGTATGTATCTGCGGCAGGAAAAACTGGGTCTCCAGGCTCATGGTCGCTACATCCATCTTCCATTCATTGGCATGAACTCCCGCCTATTTAATAAAGTGCTGAAACGCCTCAGGTAGCATGGCCCATAATCTCCCCCTCACTGACCGATCAGCCGCACTACCTCTCTTGCGTCCTCTACGACTGGCTGATATGTTCGGTTACCTTGATGCAGGAGGAGAAGGCGTCCAAGCATCGATCTTCTATGGGGGGTTCCTACGGCGGCAACATGGAAACTTGGAGCAGCAACCCTAGCCATCGTTTTTTTTTTTCCGAAAATCCTTTATGATTTAGATATTTTTAACAATTTGTTTTTTTATGCAAACATATAAATTTTATTATTTTTCAAAGTTGGTGAAGCAATATTTCAATTGTATTTTGCATACATTTGTCATGTAAGGTTTTTTTCAACTATTTAAATAAATTGAAAAACCAAAAGTACCCTTTTGAAGAGGACTCATAAATGAAGATAGTGGTATTTTTGGAAATTTTTTTAGTTGTGTATATTTATGATATTGATTTTTTATTCAACCTCTTTAAAATAGTTCAAAAACAATTGAAGCATTATGTTTTAAAAAAAAAATAGAAGAAAAATGTTGGACACCTAATCCTCTATGGGTAGGTGTGGAATATGAATAGCCATCGGAGTCCAATAGACCACTTGGAATATGAACCCAAGGGTCACACGAATGTACTATAAATGTATATCATGTCAATAATACATGAAATCTAATGATCTATCATTCACATATGTTGTTTACATTCCATGCGAGTTTAACATGGTATCAGAACTATGATGTGTGTCTTTTGTAACCCAATGCTCTCCTCCTTGTGGATTTTATACCATTCTAAAAGTTTGTTAAAATTGAGCTTATGAAGGGGTCATATTCCTCACTTTTGCTGGTCGAAATTGTGACTTACCTGCTACATTGAAACACCGATTGAAATCAAGTTGTGCTGACTGTAAGCCTGTCATGCATTTGGAGAAGTGCTGACTGTGATATTGAATGGTATGTGCCACTATGTTTTGAACAATTTCCTTACAGGTTGTGATTCCATTTTACTATTTGATTTTCCGTGTTGTCATTGGTATACCCATTGGTTGACCTCCCCTCTGCACAGTGGAACTCCCTATATTTTAACGTTGGAATATAAAATGCATAAAATGCATACAAGGCTCCCCTCACCACAGTCATGTTTGAACACTGCCATGCAACGGTTCCCTCGCATTGGTGGTATCTAGTTTTTGACTGAGAATTTTGGCCCTGCTCAACCCTAAACCACTTGTTTTTTTGTGGCTTTGTAAACCTGCACTAATAATTCACTCTATGAGCATTTTTTTGTCCCTATCTTTTTATTGATTGTGCATGGTTGTTCCTGGCTATTCTTAATCTGGAATCATAACGCCTTCTGCTACATATATTCTCGTCCTCCCACTTGCCTATTTCATTGTTGCGTAGAGAAACACTCCTTCACTTAGCACTATCAATGTTATTCACTACCTGCCTTCTATGAATACACATTGCATACATTGCTCAAGATTTATCTAATTTAATTTAATTTTTTTATATTTCTTTGGCCTCGACGAGAAGCTTGGGAATGCTTGTCTTTGTTAGCATTGTTCGGTTATCCCTGACATGGCTTGAAGAAAAGTGCATTGCTCATTTTGGTGCTTGATTTCCACTCGATCTATGAGAGAATGGCGATGGATGTTACTGAAGAGAAAAGGAAGTGTGTGGAGATCCATGCAAACTATTGTCTTCTTTGAGCTTGCGAGCATTGAGGATGTCAAGTTAAGTTTTTTGGTTGAATCCCTTCTTTTGTTTTGAAGAAAGAGAATTATCATCGAAAAGATTGACCAATGTTATTATTGTTGTTTAAAAATTTATTTACAATATCATAATTGATGAGAAAATTTCCATGAGTAGAGTTGTTCGATGATTGTGTGAACGAGCCGAACAAGTGCTAATCACCAAGTTGAATCATGTGCATTGAACGAGGTTTGTGAGAATGTGAAAAGGTTTCTTTAGGGATGTTGATAGATTGTGTGTGGTAAGGTGTTGAAATAAGTCCAATGGTTAATTTATTTGTTTTAAAGGTATTTTAACCCTGATCAAAACCTTGCATGCTGGTATTTTGAGCCATAGAAAACATGACGTACTCTCATGCTTCAAATTTTGGTTTTTATATTTGTAAATGGAATTTGTAGAGCTCTGTCACTGAGATTAAATTTCGACTATGTCAAGAACGGTGTGGGTTTTGTTAGATTATTGGGTATATGATGCACGAGTATTGTCTTCCCTATTTCAACAAAGTTTGAGCTACTTTTAGTGGATATTCTGGTTAAATTTCAACATTTTTTGCCATGTCAACATTCAACTAATTTCTAGAATTTCCCAAAAACACTTTTATCAAGCTATCCTTTATCATTAGCGACGAAGTTGGCATTGATGGAGGTTCTAGAACAATTACATATATAGAATTTGTGTATTGATTTGAGCATCTTACTCCCTAACTATTCGAAAACGTTTCAACTTGCTTACTTTTGGTGATCTTAGAAGTGTGATAACGCATAGCATAGAGTTAGACAGAGTTAGTCAGTCTTCACTACAGTTGAAATTTTCTTCCAAAGCACAACAAAGAAACATATATAGATACAAGGAAGAAACAAAGGAGGAAGGTGTTTGAACGCAGAGTGTCACTTAAACTGTAGAGAAGTGTTATTTTTTTGGAATTTGGATTTGGTGCACCTTCCCTTCACTACTAGCCATTGTCCTCCCCACATGGAGCAACTCTAAAGAATCGATTTCTGATGTCATTGTTCAATGTCCATATGTAATCTCCAACAATCTCTATGCATTGTCCATGGTACGTGCGTTGGTTCTCTTATTAGTCACATATATATATATTCAATACTTTTGCTTGGTGTTAGTTATTAGAGCTCAGTTGATGGTGTTGGACCTGCCAACATGTTAGGGGATCTCCCGAGTAAGAAGTCCCAATTAGACCTTAGACCGTTTGGTGTAGGAGTCCCAACAATGGGTCGTATGGTAATTACTTGACCACAATTTCACACAGAGGCAAGTAAGATGACTCTGTTGGTAGCAAGGGTGTGACATATGTAGTGAGCCAAGGAAGGTGCATGAGAGGTTCCAACACACGGGGGTTGAGATGAGTGCACCCCTTGGAAACTAGTAGCACGGAGTTAAGAAGAGAACACATGAGAAAGGATTCATCACAACATCGAAGGCAAGTTAGCTAGCAATCCAAAGTGATGGTTAAACCGACAACACATTTCAGAAATATTCATACATACATACATACATATAAATAGCTATACATGCATGCGTAAGCAAACAAATACATATATCATTTAGAGTAAATAGATAGCTGAAATATAATACAACATATGCATGAAATGTGCTGGCTCTTGTTATATTAAGAAGTGTAAGTTCTAGTCATACAATACATCCATGTTCAACCACTAGTTCTAACAATGGAACACAGCTAGAAACGCCTGCTCCTCCAAAGAGATTTACTAGCTCTGCATAGTGGAGAAGCCAAGGCTCATTACTATATTGTCCAAGCTCTCTTTAAGATAGTCCTATCGGAAGCTTCGCTGACCAAAAGCCTTTACAATGAGTTATGAGGGACTATTTATAGCACAGAGTGGGGTGCCTCTTTACATTCCCCTTTGTGGCAGTTCATCTACCCTCATGACTCTTCATCTACTCTATGGTTGTTATGTCTACTATCGACACTTGAAATTACACTTGACAAGATGTTACATTACAATGCACATGTACCCATGTGAGACAAAATGGCTTGAGCAAGCCTTGCTAGACATCACTATGACTTGGACAATTGTTGGAAGACCAACTCTTCAACATCTTCATTGTGATTGACAGTAGCGAACTAATGCCAAGATCAGTAGTCCGCGATGGTTTCCTTGTGCTCCAAGGTGACATATTTTTGGAACCTGACTCTTTCTTCTAGAGCATCCAGGTACACTGCTCAGGCTCCTCTATCCAACTCGTCTGAAAGTATGCACATCATTGTCTTCAATATGGCCGGACCAACAACATACTTGTGCATGATGTCTGCACTGATGGGCAAGTCAGGGTTAGTGGCAATGCGCATCAACTTGTCAAAGTATGAGTCAAGCTCTAGTGGGGCCTGTGCCTTTGTCTTTGCCTGGGTGAGATTCCCAATAGATGGGATCGCATGTGCAAGCACCACAACATCCATACTCTTGAATACACGTGCATGGGAATCTTGTAGACTAGTGATGAGATGCAGGAGCTCTTCATAGTTTTGGATCTGACTCCAGATGTGTGCCTTCAGCTCAACCACTCTGGGCTTCATCATATTAGGAAAGTGAAGCGGGGCTCCCTTGTATCTCATCGTCCACGTTTGCATGTAATCAACACCAGAATGCACGTTCGACAAGATACGTGCTCTTCTAGCACATCGTTGCTACCATCCATTGAGATGGACGACTGCCTTATGCATGATACCAAACTTGGAATACAATGCTCGCATAACTATGTCAAGGGACAATACTTCATCTAGTATTGCTTTCTTCAATTCAGCTCGGGCGGACACTGTCACCAACTCTCCTCCTTGCTTGCCTATCTGTAGCTCCTTAGCTATTTGCTCATTCTTAGCTATTAGAAAGCGAACACTTGAGCTATTAGCTTTGGCATATGCCCTAGTGGCATCGGCCAAGGCTGTTGTATGTTTGCACATTTCAGACATGATCACTCGTTCATCATACTGCGCAGGAGATGTATGATCATCTAGAGTTGACACTCTCCAAGACTGCACAACTCTATGTTGAGACTCATCAAATGAGATGTTGTGCATCTCTCCTTGTGGCTGATCTCCAAGGATCTCAGTGTCGCCTTGGTCGCTTGGGACTCGTTCATCTTCTGGATGCGATGAAGCTAGTGGGTCGACCTCTTGGTGGTGAGGCATGAGGTCAATCTCCTGCTCTAGCTCCTACTACTCCATGTCCATATCCATTCGTTCAAGTGCTTGCTCTACCTCTTAAGCGAAGTCCTACTCCTGCGATGGTTCACGCTTCTTGCCTGATGCCAGCTGTTTTGATGACTCCACTAACTGTACGGGCATTGTTTCATCCATATGCACATGTTGCACCCCTGTTGTATCTGTTTTTGCTACGCTTCCTCTCCTTTTTGTGCAACTCTTGTACCTTTTAGAGTTGCTCCTTCTACTCATGCAACTCCTCTATTTCCTCCATTCTCCATTTCTCCCTCTGCCTTTGTTCCGTTCATTTATGGCGATGTTGTCCCTTTGCCTCTATAGCCTTAAATGCTTTCTCTACAAGTGGATCTACTAGGAACTTGCAGCTTTTCTCTTCCTCCATGCGATCGAAAATATTTCTCTTGCCCATGTCACTCACTGGTATGTTCACCTCTACTGTTGTTGCGACTTCTGGTGCTCTTCAAGATGCTGCTTCATGTTGCTTTGCTAACCACTCCGTAGCAAAGCCGACCTGTTCATTGGGTTTGGGGAAACTGTAGCAATATCTCCATGGGTCCTCCTCCGCCCAGTGAAATTCCGCGTGGATCCAATTTAACTGTATGCTCATGCATCGATCTTTCACAAGACAATGTGGGTCATATAGATTATAACTTCGGAGGTCGAAGGGATACTTCTTCATATGCTCTGCTTCAACATCCGCATGCTTGAAACTTCAGATCTCATATGACCCAATGTGCAGTGGAAGAGCGGGCCAAGGTGCCTTCTTCTTCTGGTGTAGCCTAACTATCAATCCTGCTGAGGTGTGATATGCTACTTCTTTCATGACGAGCACGTACAAGGCAAACTTTGGTAGAACATGCGGAGGCTTCTCTACACTGTACATCCATATGAAGGTACCAGATGGTCTGCATAACAATCAGCCATGTCTATCAGTGCCTCCATTGTTGCCATCAACATGTAGGGTGGATCTTGTTCGAATATCATCTTGTAAAATGGGGTGACAAAATGATTGGACAGTCGCGTGATAACTCCTCTGAAGCTGCGTTCAGACAACATCTTACAATAAGTGTTCACAACAGCCTTTGCTGGTGACCATGTCCACTTCAAGCCCGAGAACTCCTATCGGGCATAGACTCCATCCAAGATGTAGGCAGACATGTATATTTCTACTTTCATACCCTTGGGCAGCTATCGAGCCCTCGTTACCTGTTCCTCCAACTAATGAGCCAACATGTTAGACCAGTTGCATGGTTTGCCCTCTCGTGCCATTTGGTCCAGCATGATCAACCCACTCTACGGGAAGGTTTCCATGCTTTCTTGGCCATACAGTTAACACGCAAAGATGATCAAGTATCGATACGCCTTTTGGAGTATCTTCATCTTGTAGATCTGGTTGGGTGTCATCCTGAATCTAGCTAGCTCCTTTACCTAGTTATTCAGAATGTCTCTTGATTTGGCATTGTTGCTAGGTAAAATGAAAGGAGTGTCCATGATAGTCATGGGCTTCGACATCTAATACATCTCATCATAATCCTCTGCCTTGAAGGTTGCAATCTTCATCTTGCTGACACTGCTCAAGGTCAACGTCTTGGGATCAGTGTGCGAGACGCTCCAATGTATCATGTCCACACATGGGAACATGGGGTATCTGCATGCAATCCAGTACAAGCTGGACTTGTGAATGTTCATGTATACCTGGCGGTCTTCGTGGTCTTTCCCAAATGTGCTTGTAAATGCATCATTGACCCCTTGCCATTTTAGCTTAATGTCCTTGTCTACAATTAGCTTGGTATATTCATAGATCGGTAGACTTGCAGACACTCACTCAATCACTGTTCCAGTTACACTTCCATCAGTGTCCTATGATCCTGCTCTCTTGGAGGCCATTGATCCTGAACTGTCAAGAGGTGGATGAACACCTGCTAGATCTGGAGACAAATTGACATGCTTGGAAATAAATCTGTCAGCGAAAGCCAAAGAAAATTCGAGAACAACATAAAAAATACCTGGGGATTGATAGGCAAAGATTGTGCCATTTCTTCTGGGAGGTTGGGTGACTAGCTGCCAAAACTTCACAAAATGCAATCTGGGATATCTGGAAGGCATGACTAGCTACTGGAATTGCGCAATGCGCATTCCAAGATGATTGTTGACTGCTAGAATTGCACAATTCATAATTTCAACTGGCAATGGTTGCAGGCTCAGTGACTGCATTGCACAATTTTCTAGGCCAATAGCCACTGTCCCTCAGAATTGCACAAAGCAAGCCTAGGGAATAGCTTTTGGGTAGAAATGCACATTTCTGGAGGGGAAGGCAGAGCCTTCCCTCTCATGATTGCGCAATGTTGTCTTGGTGAGGTAGAGTTCAAGCCAAGGTTGCCTAGACCCACTGACAGACAACTGAATGCAAATGTGAAAGTGAATGCATAATGATATTGAGTGTAAGTATAAGTAAATGATCATGCATGCAAGCAGTGAATGAAGATCCAAAAAACGGAACAACATGCATGTGGATGAAGTGAGTCACTGAACCAACAATCGTTCGTGTAAAACAGTTTCATGCATGTGATGCAGTGAGATAGCAACGAAAAATAAAACGGTGATAATAAAAGCTAGTATGCATGTAAACGACAAAAATCGTTCAAATAAATCAAGCAAACAACGCTCGCACAAGCGAAAGCACAAAAAGTGACAGAAATGTTGTAAAAGACATGTTGAGACCACTTACCTGTGAATAGCTGAGTTAGATGTGTCAAAGAGTCTTGGATGTGTTGTGGGATGTCAGAGCTCCATGATCGATGTGAAGAAATGAGCTCTAAAGAATTGAATAAATAAGTTTGGATCTCATGACGCACATGCCAAAAATCTAGGAAAAAGCAACACTTGGAGAAAAGATACTAAAACGATCTTTGCATGTAACCTCTAGTTGCTAAAAATAGCTCCCTAAAATCTAGGGATGCTTTTTGCATGTTGATTTTTCTATTATGGGAAAAAGCAGCCCATGCATGCAAGCAAATTCCTTGGTCCTAGGTAGAACTGGTCAACCCAACTACTCATGCAAGGGCCTGTTCAACTGCTGGAAGAAAATGGGCATTTCTGGAAGGGATCTGGGCTGACTGCCCAGGAGATTTGTTAAATTTTTGGGCAGAGCAACCAACTTTTGCCCAGGATTGTGCAATTCCTGGGCTGAGTATCCCTACTAGGAGGAAGTGCATAATTTTCTGGATGAAACTAGACTGGCAGAATCACGCAATTCTGAAGCCTAAAAGGCTGCTAGACAGAATTGCACAATTTCTAGAGGGAAGGTTGGTTGCCCTCTAGAATTATGCAATTTCTTGAGGGAGTTGCTCAACTTGCAATTGGACCAGGTTTGGAGAAACGACCTATGAGGGGAATGCATCAAGTTTTTATAGACGGGCTTCCCTTCAGCAAGAAAAACACTGAAGCTTGTGTACTTAACGAAGCAAGACATGCTGCTATGAAAGATTGGTAGGGAGGCTCCAAAATGAAGTGAAGGAAAACTTTTGGAGGGTGGTTGTAGCCAATACAACAAGCGCCTTGTTGAGTGACACATATTCTTATGGGTTGGTGATCTATACTTTGGAGAATTTATTTGTTTCTGTAAGCTTTCATTTTGGAAGAAGCTTCCTTATGTCCGTATTCCAATAGCCATTACAACAGTATTTTGCCCACACATGGCTAGATTTGATGAATTTTTAGAGTTATTAAACACTCTAATGTTATCTACTGCTCATAACACAGTCCAAATCAATAAGGACACTCTCTCTGATATTCAAACCTGTTTACAAAATGTACAAGAAAACATTGATCTTTTTTAGCTTAAACCTCAACTGCACCAGGAAGAATCACAACAATGGATTCATCATTCTTATCCTGTTTCTATTTAGAACATTGAAACAGACTCACATATACAAAAAGTCAATAATGTTACCGTTGATTCAGATCTAGTGCCCAATGAAGCAACATAATTGCATGCAGAAGAAGAAATTCAGCCTACACTTCCCATGCAAATCATCAGACCTTGGGAAGAGCTTGTCCACAATAAGCACATAATTCACTACAACAAATCCTATGATTAGCATCCTTTTTTACTTCTTTTTTTGCATCTAGAGCCCATTTTTGGTGCTATTTGCATCCATTTATCAAATATGGTGCAAAACTTGACACAAAATTTGCATCGAGTTTTGCACCACGT
>APFE031575605.1:68754-81838 GCA_000404065.3 Pinus taeda | reverse complement strand
AACATAATAAAATATATAATACTTTTAAGATCCTGAAGTAATCATAACTTATATCTACCTTTAAATAAACCTAAACAATTTCAATTGGAAGATATGAAACACTCTATGTATCTTTGATGGAGGTAGCTGGAACATTAATATTTTGGAAAATTCTAGATAATATTTCCATGGAAAATTATCATTTTCCCTCCATGTGAATGTACAACACACATTTGAAATCTTGCATTTGAAACATGTATTATATAAAAAAATTAAATTTTTGTATGACATCAAAATAAAAATAAAATAAAGAACATTTAAACATAGTATTTTAATTGTCAAAGAATTTTAAATTTTTTGAAATATAGAGTAAGAGTGGGAGAGAAGGGTAAGAGGAGAGAGGAGGACGCAAGGATGGAGAGAGGGAGAGGAGGAGAGAGTCTCCGAGAAAGAGAGGGAGCTCGAGAGACGGAGTTGGAGGAAAAGATAGGGAAGGAAGAAGTTCAAGACATATAGAGAGAGGAAGGTTGAGAGAGAGAGGGGGAGTGATAAGGGAGAGATGGAGAGTGTGTGTGTACGTTTTGGGGTGAGATATAAATAAAAATAATGAGAGATGGAGAGAAGGGGGAGAGATAATGAGAGAGGGAGGGATATAGTCAACAGAGTTGCAGGACGAAGCTCGAGAGAGAGAGAGAGAGAGAGAGAGAGAGAGAGAGAGATGAATACAAATAATGAGAGATGGAGAAAAGGGGGAGAGATAATGAGAGAGGGATGGATATAGTCAATAGAGTTGTAGGACGAAGCTCAAGCTAGAGAGAGAGAGAGAGAGAGAGAGAGATGAGGGGGAGAGATAGAGGGAGGTGGGAGAGAAAGGAAGAGAGAGACAATTTGAGAGGGAGGGGGAGAGAGAGATGGAGTTGGAGGGGGAGAGATAGAGAGGTAATGGCAAGGGAGATGGAGAGAGAGAGAGAGTGACAAGGGATATGGGGAGAGAGGGAGAGAGGAGAGTAGGAGGGAAGATAGATATAAGGGGAGACAAAGGGAGAGAAGGGGAAGGGAGAGAGAGAGAGGGAGAGGAAGAAGGAGAGGGAGGGGGATATATTCTATAGATATGGATAAACAATACATGTATGTTTTCATGGTGATATAGAGAGATGAATAAAGAGAGACAAAGGGAGATAGAGATATAGATGGAATGGGGAGAGAGGGAAGAAGGGAGAGATAGAGGGAGGAAGGGAGAGATAGAGGGCGGGAGGGAGAGATAGATAGATATGAAGAGAGAGTATGCGTGTGTCTGGGGGGTGAGATAGAGAGACAAAGAAGGAGATATGGAGGGAGATATTGATATAGATGGAGGGGGGAGAGAAATGGAAGAAAATTGTTTGCACTAGATGCATTGATTTCAGTGAACAGATCTTGATCAATTTCTAATCCTATTTGATTTGTTGCATTAGATGCCTTGATTTATGTCTAGATGTTTATTTCTAATTCTATTTCATTGCTTGCATTAGATGCATTAATTTCATTAAAGATGTTAATTTGTAATCTTGTTTGATTGAGCTTACATTAGATGCATTGATTTTAGTGTAGATGTTGATTCCTAGTCCTATTTGATTTCTAGCACTAGATGCATTGATTTCAGTGTAGATGTTGATTTCTAATCTTAATCGATTACTTGCAACAATAGATGCATTGATTTCAGTGTAGATTTTGATTTCTAATCCTATTTGATTGTTTGCATTAGATGGATTGATTTTAATGTACATGTTGATTTCTCATCCTATTTGACTGCTTGCTTTAGACGCATTGATTTCAATTAAGATGTTGAATTCTGCTTTGATGTAACTAGATATATGGTGTACATTAATTTCAAGGTAATTAGTTTAACATTATGCATTGATTTCATTGTAAGCACAAAAAAATTATTGAGGATGTGCATTATAAGTAAACTTTTGTAGATAATATCAAACAAAAAAGAATTGAATAAAACTTGTATTTGTAACTTTTACATCTCCACACCTTTTAAAATTGAATATATAACTTATTTCAATCATATTTGAGTTTTTAAAAAAATTAATAAAACTTATTTCCATCATAAGGATTTTGTTGAAATACATGGATATAACTACTTGTAAATTTAGGAAAGTTGATAACATTATATAAAATTATAGAAATGTTGTCATATATTGTTTTTTGGCATATATATTAAATTTCAATACAATTGACTTATATCATGTTATGAATAAGCTCTTGTAGATAATCTCAAAATAAATAATGCTAAATAAAACCTATTTGTTGTTTACATGACATCTTTTATTAAATTTGAATAAAACTTATTTCAATCCTATTTTTGTTTTTAAATTAAACCTTGAGATAAGAAATTGATTGAAATACTAGAAGACGTTGTCCATGCAATGGTATATGGGTGGGTCACAAAATTTTTCATATATATATATATATATGGATGAATTTATAATTCAAATAGTTTTTTTTTTTAAAATTGAATTGTAATAGCATACATGTTGATTGCACTAAAAAATGCTTTCTACAAGCCGATATGAGTGAGTCTTCGATGCTTGGATCTTTCTCCTCACATTCCAGTTCTCAAACAGAGAGCTTCTCCACTCCTATTCAATCAAGGAACGGAAGCTCATTTATCATGACTATCCATGTCGGCCTTCCCTATTGCAATTTGTTCTCAGTTCATCAACAATCCTGTTCTTTTTCTCATACCAGTGTGGAATTCTTCAGCATTGCCTTATCATTGATGAGTCTTCTCCTATCAACTACAACGCATTGCTCTGGGAGATAGAAGCATGATTGGAATTATTTCCATGTTCAACATTAAATTGATACATGATATATTTTAGTTCATTTTAAGTATCAAAGTGACTTGCATCATAACTTAAGATTGTACTTATTTTCTTAGTCTATGAAACTTGAAATCAAAATTGAACATATATTTTACTAATAAAAGTTATTGTATATAGAGAAAATTTTAAATTAGCGAAATAATTTTAACAGATCCATAAACTTCAAAAATTAATGAGCATCCATAAATAAGATTAATACAAATCCATAAACTGAAATTGTGAGTATATGTATCAATAAACTATTCATATGAAAATATATACAAATTACAAATATCACACATGAACATCCATAAACTGAAATAATAAACATCCATAAACTAAAATATTGTCCACGATGTACATCCATAGACTGTCCATGTATGAAAATATACAAATTCTATATCATACATGTGAATATGTCATATGAAATGAGTCTGAAAATATACAAACTATGACACTCTAAGTCACTGAAACTCCTATGTGAGTTATGCCACGCAAAGTAAGTGACCATAAGATGGTACTGCAATATAACACATTCAAATTAAAACTAATTAGATCATTGCTTGTACAAAATAAAAAATATGGAAATAAATTATGTTGAACCACATTTTCTATTACATGTACATGAATCTACTAACCTTAGTTGAGTCCAAATGCAAGTCAGATATGATGGGGGTCAGATCATGAATCTGGTTTTGTGCTCCCCTATTTGTGGCCTACATCGATGGACTTGCATCATCAGTGCCTCTAAATCCAACATCCCACTCATGCCTCCACGCAACAATGGCATCAACAATACTCTACATATGGGCCTGTGTACACAATAGCAAGGACAAATTATAATTAGTCTACAAATTAATTAGCATATATGTGTAACTTGAGAAGAGAAAATGTTGAAATCTTAGGAATAATTTTTTTACCTCAAATGTTTGTTCATGTGGTTGTACATAGTGATTCTCCTCCACATTAGTGAACATATATGGTAGAGGTGGAGGTGGAGGAGAATCCATGGAAACATGCTCTGGTTGAGGATGGCCTGGCTGATCAAATGCCCCCTCGGATGACCTCATAAGGTCATCCATGTAGTTGGGATGTGTCTACATGTTATCATGAAATTGTTAATATAAATATGCAATCTAATACAAACTAAAAGTTTTAATATAAATAATTATGCATAATTTGACAATAAGAGTCAAAACTTTCGCATATATATTTACTTGGTCTATGTTACACAGGTCGTGCACCATCTAAGTCTCATGAATGGCATCACGATACATACATGCACATGTCAAAATATGATAAAAGGGTAAACTTGTGAGAAATGCATCATCATATAAGGGCACTAGTGGTCTCTTAATATTTCCATCTAATGCGACACATGCACTAGCCAATGACGTATGCATGTTTTTTGCAATAGTCTCTCGCATCTCACCATCAAGCTGCGACAACTCTTGTAACTATGTTGATAATACCAAGCTCTGAGGTGATATTGGCAAGAATCTCGGAGGTGGTGGTACGTGGCCAAGGTCCCTACAAGACCCCTTGTGCTCATAGGTACACGTCTAGATTCGGGTCCATAATAACGAGATCCAATATCATTGTAGTCAAACCTAATATGTAACACAAACTCTGCATATAAATGCTTGGAAAAATAAATGGAGACTTGGTCATGGTCAGGGAACTGGCCCCAAGCCCCAATGAATCTATCATACACGAAAGGGGTTGCATGAACATTAATAAAATATTTCGGTGGAATCAGAGCTTTATGTCTAATAAGGAGATTTGGAGGGATGTTGAACAACTCCCCATGAAAATCAATGTCCTTAGTGGCCTCTTTCACCACCTCCTAAGAATCTGGGCCTCTAACCTCATGTCTCTTGATCCTTTGTATGAATTGTAATATGGGGCTATGTGGGCCCAACCTCCAGTATATCTCAATCAACCTAGTGATTCTATCAAGCATCAAAGACAATGCAAGATGAGTTGGTGAATTGGAAAGGATATTCTCTATCTCTACTTATTCATGTATGACAGGTTGTAACATCCTCTAATGTGATATGAGTTGTAGCATCATCCCACAAAGGGATCGATGTTTCACTCTCATCCTCAGCTTCATCACATCGATGAACTTTAAATCATAAACATAATTTAACATATATATAATTAACAAATTAGAAGCATAATAACATATACATTGAATTCAAACACGTCAGTTAAAGACAATTTAAAAATTAAAGATAATTTCAAGACATAAACTGAGATAAAGTTTAAGGAGGATTTAAAAATGTAGGAGGTGTACCTAAAATTGGTGAAGAAGGTCCACTAGATGTAGCATGGTGACGTAGGGTTACCCCCGCTTACACCCACAGTATACATATAAATGCATCCACTCATTAGTCCCAGGTATTTAACTCTCAAAGGAGTCAAATCTTCAACCATCAAATGGTTAAGGCCCTCTTTATCCGTTCCTTTATATCGGAACTCAATCACCCCACTTAAACCTCCTATCGAAACTTTATCAACCCTTGAGCCTTCTTATAAGAATTTGATTAAAGCCTTTCGTTTATAACTTCCTACTGGGACCTTTAAAACCCTCATAACCTTCATTATCCCTTTAATGCTCGCATATATGTAACCTTCCCCTTTAATGCATTGGTTACATATGTTTTATCATATGAAATACTCTATCGGCACTCTTTTCCTTTATACACCTTTTACAAAGGAAAACTATGCAAACATACCCTTTTCTGCTTTGGTATAGCCTCTGCACACTTCCTGAGGATTGCGTTTATCGCAATCGGCTATCGGCTCCTTCGCGGGTCATACATACATGCCTCATCACCCCTCTGATTCTAATATGCAACTATCAGAATCATTAATATATGTTTTAGCCTTAAAAAGGCTCTGTAACACATCTATTTCCAATATATGGAAATACATTGAAATCCTGCTCCAAACACATATAGCAGATCTCAAATTCTATGCACCCGCTTCTAATAAATTGTTAGGTCTGCACCTTTAGTCTCTCCACAACGCTGCTCCTTCAAACTCTGATAAGCCTGATCTCCGATCACTGAAGCCACCGATCAAATCTTGACCATCCATTGTATCCCCAGATCCAACGGTTGATATTACTCCCGACTGTTTAAACTTACGCGCTTATTCTCCACCGTCGATCTGCACCCAATAGATCTGAAGGTTGTCATTGATATCGAGTAGATAACAAGTGC
Organism: Pinus taeda; assembly: GCA_000404065.3. NCBI lineage: Eukaryota > Viridiplantae > Streptophyta > Pinopsida > Pinales > Pinaceae > Pinus > Pinus taeda. The sequence continues at coordinate 75,777 of APFE031575605.1, read as the reverse complement.
GAGGATTAACCATCCGATAAAGTGGTTTCCTCTCTCCTCTCGCTGACATGCGTTTCTTGATGAGTGGAATCGGCGCTCGTCCTTCAATACCGCTTACAGTTTTGAGGCTACCCAAAATCCACTTTCACTGTTACAAAACCACCTTCCTTCATTTAAAGTTCGCCGATGTGATATTCTGCCTACTCCTCAGCGACATCATCTGGATCGTTGATCTTTCAAATCCAACTACTGCTGAGCACTGTCACTTTATTCCTTCACTCTTCTTTTTTACCTAGTTTTTACACTAAGTCTTCAGTTCTTCTATGGTTTTTCTCTTCTTCAAAGGTTTCGGCCTTTGTATTGTTTTACTGCGTGATTCCTCCTGAGCTTAGCTTTAGTCCCTCTAATGGATTCAACGACCCATTATGGTCCTCCGAATTGCTCTTCTCTTGCATAGTTCTTTAGAACTTCGCCTTCTACTTCTGCTGCTTAGCTACCTCTAAGCTTTACTCTTCTACAAAGTCTCACTTCGCTATTTCACCCCAGAGCTTCCCTCTGTTCCTAAATTGGATTCAAGGATCCATTCATGATTCCTATGAATCATTATGTTCCTCTGCGTCCTTCAGAATTCTGTCTACAACCTTGTTACAGAGCCTATGAATTCACAAGTAATTCATTCATGGAATACTCTTCCACACACTGACACAGTTAGGAATAAACATCTATATATATAAATAATAATAATCAATTACATATTTGAGACTCTGTGTCTCGCAGAGGCCAGTTCTTCAATATCGTGACCTCCCTTTGAGCTCCACCCATTGGCTTACATTTATGCCAGTGAGTTTTGTTGAACTCATCCTGGTTCAACTCCTAAATCTATTGAATTGACTCCTAAATTCTCTGTCCACTTCTACTTCAATTAATTCCTAAAAGCTCTCCTTAGTTCCTCGAATCATGGAACTTTTCTAAGAGTCCTATTTGATTTCTGACTCTTGTCATTTATGCACCACTCAGGTTCTCCTTTAATTCGAGAGTATTTACCACTTCTTCTCATTATCTGATTAATTCCTATTATATGCTCAAAAGCCTAATATTACATTAATTTATCACTTAAAAACCCAAGTTTCTAAAAATATATGACCCACTATGTCTACTTAATTACAATGATTTTCTCTTGGGTGAATGCTCCTGCATTAGACTCTCAAAGTAGAAAATATTCATGATCTCCTGATCATGTGTCTTCTGGTCTTTGTCTTCTTGGATCCCATACTTTGTTTTGTAATTGCTCAAATGTTTTTCTCCTTTGCTACTATTGTACTTTTGCTGTCTTTTCCTCCATCTTCTTCTCCTTGTCAATTTGGTTCAAACTTTGTTTGATCATATTTCCTGTTGCTACTATTTTCCTCCAGTTGAATTGCTTCATCATCAGTTTCCACATCTCTTCAATCTCTATTTCTAGTATATCTTTGGACTGGTCCATATTTTGCTTCTTACTTCTTCCTCTTTCTCTTTGCTTCAGGTTGTTGTTGTTGTCCACTAGTTATTCAATCTGTTGTTCTTCTTCTTGTTATGTTATTCTTGCTCCAACTTTTGCTTTTCTTACTATGCTGACTTCTATGTTGACTCTTATGTGGACAGCCTCCCTATCATCCTTACCCTCTTTCATGATTATTTCTATTTGCTCTAAATCATGACTTTCCAGCATTCTCTCTAGCAATTGAGTATTTGTTCCATGGATTTAATTCTTCCATGGAATCTTCTTCTTTCATATATATTTGGCTTCTTATCTGTGCCAAATCTCCTCCAGCATTTGCAACTAAACTTGCACTCACAAAACACTTGTTAACATAAAAAACATAAGACTTCTGTGCCTTATCTTCCTTTGGCAACAATTCAGTTTGTTGCTTTGTTTCTTTCCCCTCTGTCATCACATCAGTATGTTGATTTGAATTCTCAAAAGAATTCATGAGACTGTCAACTAGTCTCTTCCCTTCATCATCTGCTCTAATGATGTCTTCTTGCTCTTGTTCACTATAGTGAATTTCTTCCTCTACAATCACACTGCCATACTCTGAATTTCCCAGAAAATAATCTAACAATTCAAGTTCTATATGACACTTCATAAGTACTTCATCATTACTTATGATTCCTGCATTTACACACAAATTATCAATATGAAATTTACAAGGTTCAACAGTCCCAACTGTTGCTTTACATATCAGTTCTTTAGATTAAATTTCATCTCCTTCTTTCACAAGAAAATTGTTCCTGTGTTGTCACATCTTCACACATCCATGCATTGTTAAATTGTTTCTGCTACAATAAATCACTACTTCTCTCATTTAATAGACATTCTCCATCCTCCTTTACTTCAGAGTTTTTATCTTCTAAAAGATACTAATTCATACTTCTGACAGCTCCAACAGATTGCTCATCCTCTGCAAAACACTCCTTTATTAGTGTTCTTTCTCCCTATGCTAAGTCTTTTGCATAGACTTCTTCCTTCTTAACATCTTTCATCGATGTCCTTATTTCTTATTGATTGTCTCAACAGCTTCCATGGCTATTTCCACTATGCCTATCATCATGGTGAATTGATGATCGTTTACTATGTTTTCAGCTAACATAGTCTCTTCTTCAATTTTGCCTTTAGTCCTTTGCTGTTTATCTTCTCCAAGAGCTATCCTTGTTTCACCATCTGCATTAACATTCTCCTGCATTTGTTTTGCATCCATAGACAAAATATCAATCTTAAAAACATAAGACCCTGTGGTCTCACAGGATGCTTTAGCCACCATATCTCCTTGTTGTTCTAAATCCTTCATATGATTTAGAAATTCTTCGATGGTCTCCTCTTCAATCTCCTCAAGCCCTTAACTTGGTTGCTTGATATCTTTCCCCCATTGTATATGAGACCTATCTATCTCATCTTCTTCCAGAACAGAATTTAGATTCTGTTTGTCTTCTTCCTCTTTTATGACAATATCAGCAAATTTTCCTTCTTTACATGTTTCACCTGCAAACATACACAAATTGTCAGATTTAAAATTAGGTGACTCTTTGGCCTCACTTGAAGTTTCAATCTTCAAGTCTTCATCTTCACTTTCTCCCATAATTTCTCCCTGTTTTGGTTCACAAATGGACTCTTCCATTTCCATTTCCAACTCAGCTTCCTTGAGTTTTTCCCTCAGCCACTTCACTCGCCTCTGCTGTAGCCTTTTCTGCATCTCATGCCATTCCAATGGCTTCTTCCTCAAGGCCCAACCTAGTCTCTAGTTTTCCTCAAGTATTCTCCTTAATGCATCGAGTTGTTCTTTTAACTCGACAATCTCATTATCAATCTCTTCTTGACTCATATTCTTGCCATTTGCCTCGGCATCCTCTTTTATCATCTTCCTTCTATTGCGGCTTCTCTATGAACCTCTGCTATGAATATCAGTAGTCATCTTCTTCTCCTCTTTCTTCATGAGCTCCTCACTTATCTGCAACAAGCCTCTGCAACAGCTAGTCCTCCTTGCTGCAATCTTACCTCACTAAGTTCTTCTCACTCAGTCTTTTGGTAAGCATGATCCTTTGTTTGGAACCTCCTCTTGAGCAACACTTTTGCTCCTTCTAGGCTTCTACAGTCTCTCACTCTCTGTTGAGAACACTTCAACTGTCCTCTCTATCCAATCTCTTGTTGGATTCTTTAGGTTCACTGCCACTTCTCCATCAGAGTATTTTCCTTACTCTGTCTTCAAGAACACATATGGTTCTCCTCTCACAGCTTCTCTTGCTGTCACTTGTGCATTAGTGTAAAAACACACATTCTCAATTTAAAACATAACATATTACCTCACTTTCAAGATCTCAACATGATCTTGTTTCACCATTCCACATGTGCCTTGGATGGATTGTCCTCTATTTCTTGCATTTGCAAATTCTGCTACACATCACCTCTGTGTGCCTTCCTTTCATCCGATTAGAATCTGATCCTTCCTTGCCTGCATAAACACCTTAACACATAACTCTACTTTTAATTTTTTCACATAGAATTTCTTTGTTCTGTTTTAACCAATTGTTTCAACTTCAATTCTTCTCTGATACCAATTGATGCAAGGTTACCCCTAGTTACACCTACAGTATGCATATAAATGCATCCACTCATTAGTCCCAAGTATTTAACTCTTAAAGGAGTCAAATCTTCAACCATCAAATGGTTAAGGCCCTCTTTATCCGTTCCTTTATATCATAATTCAATCACCCCGCTTAAACCTCTTATCGGAACTTTATCAACCCTTGAGCCTTCTTATAAGACTTTGATTAAAGACTTTCATTTATAACTTCCTATCGGAACCTTTAAAACCCTCATAGCCTTCATTATCCCTTTAATGCCCGCATATATGTAACCTTCCCCTCCAATGCATTGGTTACATATGTTTTATCGTATGAAATACTCTCATACTCTATTGGCACTCTTTTCCTTTATACACTTTTTACAAAGGAAAACTATGCAAACATACCCTTTTCTTCTTTGGTATGGCCTCTGCACACTTCTCGAGGATTGCCTTCATTGCAATCGGCTATCGGCTCCTTCGTGGGTCATACATACATGCCTCATCACCCCTCCGATTCCGATATGCGACTATCAGAATTGTTAATATATGTTTTAACCTTAAAAAGGCTCCACAACACATCTATCACCAATATATGGAAATACATTGAAATCCCGCTCCGAACACATATAGCGGATCTCAAATTCTATGCACCCGCTTCTAATAAATCTCTGGGTTTGCACCTCTAGTCACTCCACAATGTTGCTCCTCCGAACTCCAATAAGCCTAATCTCCTATCACAAAAGCCTCCAATCAAATCTTGACCGTCCATTGTATCCCTCGATCCAACAGTTGAGATTACTCCCGACTATTTAAACTTGTGCGCTTATTCTCCACCGTTGATCTGCACCCAACAGCTTCGACAGTTGTCGTTGATATCGGGTAGGTAACAAGTGCGAGGATTAACCATTCGATAAAGTGGTTTCCTCTCTCCTCTCACTGCTACATGTCTCTTGATGAGTGGAATCGACACTCATCCTTCAATATCGCTTACGGTTTTGAGGTCGCCTGAAATCCACTTTCACTGTTACAAAACCGCCTTCCTTCATTTAAAGTTTGCTGATGCGATATTTTTCCTACTCCTTAGCAACATCATCTAGATCGTTGATCTTTCAAATCCAACGGCTGTTGAGCACTGTCACTTTACTAATTCGTTCTTCTTTTTTACTTAGTTTTTACGCTAAGTCTTCAGTTCTTCTGTGTTTTTTCTCTTCTTCAAAGGTTTCTGCCTTTCTGTTGTTTTACTACGCAATCCTCCTGAGCTTGTCTTTAATCCCTCTAATGGATTCAATGACCCATTATGGTCCTCCGAATCACTCTTCTCTTGTGTAGTTCTTCAGAACTCCGCCTTCTGCTTCCGCTGCTCAGCTACCTCTGAGCTTTACTCTTTTGCGAAATCTCACTTCGTTGTTTCACCCCAAAGCTTCCCTCTGTTCCTCAACTGGATTCAAGGATCCATTCATGATTCCTCTGAATCATTCTATTCCTCTGCATCCTTCAAAATTCTGTCTGCAACCTTGTTACAGAGCCTACGAATTCACAAGTAATTCATTCATGGAATACTCTTCCACACACTGACACAGTTAGGAATAAACATCTATATATATAAATAATAATAGTCAATTACATATCCGAGACTTTGTGTCTCGCACAGGCCTGTTCTTCAATATCGTGGCCTCCTTTTGAGCTCTACCCATAGGCTTACATTTATGCCAGTGGGTTTTGTTGAACTCATCCTGGTTCGACTCCTAAATCTATTGAACTGAATCCTAAATCCTTTGTCCACTTCTACTTCAATTAATTTATAAAATCTCTCCTTAGTTCCTCGAATCATGGAACTTTTCTAAGAGTCCTATTTGACTTTCGACTCTTGTCATTTATTCACCACTTAGGTTCTCCTTTAATTCAAGAGTATTTACCACTTCTTCTCATTATCTAATTAATTCCTATTCTATGCTCAAAAGCCTAATATTACATTAATTTATCACTTAGGAATCCAACTTAAATACATGACTCCTTATGTCTACTTAATTACAATGATTTTCTCTTGGGCTAATGCTCTTACATCACATGGCCATCAATAGAGATAGAAACACCACCTCTAACACTCTCACTGACGTTGGAGGTAGGATCTATGAGGGGAACATGAACTCTTGGTGGGCTATGCAATCTATCATGAGCCTGACCATGTATAATAGAACCTCTCACACTACAATCGCTTGCAGTTGGGGCTCATATATTGGAAGCCTATGTATAATACATATAATGCATATATACTAATTCAAGAAAAAAAATGTTAACAAAAAAACCATTTCTAAACTCAAGAAAAATAATCTAGCATTAAGTCCTAAACGTTGGAGTCCATTTTTTGATAATTTATCAGCCAAAGTACATTGAGTTAGATGTAAACACAATTGAAAGAAGCGATCAAATCAACCCTCACAATTTTTCTCGTTTCTAAATAATGCATTTTATTCATAATGCATAAATATGTAAATATATGTGTGAAAAAATGAAATAAACCTATTTACAAAACTAATAAAATTTCATGCCAACCAAATACTACAATAGACTTTAAGTTCTTAGTGTTTGATTTTGATACATGACATGTACTAGGTGCAAGCACATGAAGACAATGTTTCTTGTACAACACACTACATAAAGAAATAATATGGTACAAATTAGAAAAGAGTGTAAATACTTTTATTCACTAAACCAAATTATGCACTTTTCATGATGGATTTAATGTATCTATCAATGATGCATTGTTGAAACACACACACACATATATACACCTGATATGTTTTAAATAATTATGCTAGGTTAAATGTTATAGTTATATTATGTTACAATTATGCACCATGTACATGATACACTATGTTAAGTTACACTCTATACATGTGTGTTACATATGTTATGCCAAATAACTTTATGTTACGATATATAT
>APFE031575605.1:30169-63732 GCA_000404065.3 Pinus taeda | reverse complement strand
TGTGAGTGATTAACCATAGTTTTTGCCAATATTTACTATCAGTTGACTTATTTACAAATTTAGTATTTACTCTTTATAACATTATGTATATTTTTTGAACCCATTAAATAGGTTCACTATAGCTTTTACCAAAATTTATTTTCAGTTAGCTTTGTTACAAATTTAGCATTTATTTTTTATAATTAACAAGTATGAAACTCTAACTCATTTAATTGATATTTTTATATTCATTTTTTTTTATTTGAGTACTTTTTTGCTTTTGCCATATAATAAGACATGTTAACATGCTTTTAGTGAATTTAGAAGAAGCTAATTAAGTGAAGTAAAAACACACCACAAACAATTATCAACAAAAGAGAAATCATTCTATGTTTTTGCCCCTAGATTTATCAACATGGTATCAGAGCTAATGTGACAAGTCAAGAAAAGGTAGCTTAGAGAAGGACACTGAAAGTTCGAAGCATTAGAAGATCATCAAGAGCATCAATAATCAATAAGGACCTCTCATCTCAAAGGAACCACAAGGACAAAGACTACATAATCAACTTGAAAGAAGTTTCTAAAGAAGACCTTAAAACCCTAGTTCATTCAAAGAAGGACTCTACACTTAAAGCATTATTTGGAATCTCACACAATCATCATCTCAAAGCAAAAGGAGACCTCAAATACCCTACCTCTTCTCAAAGAAGGGGGGACTAAAAATTGAAGCATATTGAAGTCTATACATCCAAGGGAAGTAAGAAGAAGAGTTATCATCATCATTAAGGAATCAAGGTGATCTCCCTCTCTTTGAAGGATCACTTTTTGAGGAAGACATCTTCATCAAGAAGACATTATCAACATCATCATAAAAATCAAGAAGGCATCAAGTTGAAGATATTGTTATCAATAAGCATCTTCACTTGAAAAGTAAGTACCTTTATATTTATGACTAAATCTTCTATAAAAATGATTTCATTTTGCAAAGGAATGCAACAAATTGGTTGGGTCATAAAAATTTCTTGCATGGAAGAAGAGGACTGATTTAATCATCATAGAAATGAAGTTGTTAATCATGTCAAGGGTGAAATAATTAAACCACCAAAGGAAGAAGTCCAAGCTCTTGCAAAGTATATGAAAGGGGAATTAAGGGCTCAAAGGACCCTGATAGAATCCATCAAAGATCCCCTCATACCCTATGTATCAAAGTTGGAGACATAAAAGGAAATATACGATAAACTACTTGAATTATTCTCCGTAAGTATTGTTGGAGAAGTGACATTATTAAGAAAAGAACTCTACAAGATGAAAATATCAAAGTAATAAGGAATAGACTCATAATTTATGAGGGTGTGAGAAATAAGAGACCAACTAGAAGAGTTGGGAGAAATAATGTCTGACAAAGAAATGACCACCATAGCGCTCAATGCACTCCCGGAGGAATGGGGAAACTTTACATAAAGAATCTATGGAAATAAGGAAGCTACCCCATTCAATGAACTATGGTCATTGTGTAAAATTGAAGAAACTCAATTAAAGGAAAAAATTGATGTTGGATCAAATGAGAAAGCTCAAGCATTTGTTGCCATGGCTAGGAAGAAAGCAAAGTTTGGTTGTCAGAAAAAGAACAAGAAGAATATGTCAAATATACAATGTTATATTTGTCATGAATATGGGCACTACAAGAGATATTGTCCCAAACTCAAGAATGACAACAAAAAATAGGAAAGGAAGAGGCCTATATCACTGAATAAGTGGAAGAAACTGAAAATAAGAAGTTAAAGAAAGAGGAAGTAAAAGATCTCTACCGTGATTGAGATAATCACCTCCACCTAGTTCTTTTCAGTGTTTGTAAAGTATAGCTATCATGGTAGGAAACATTATAAGCATGATAAGATGCATCATTTTAGGAGATGACATCATAATAGCATACCATTGAAGCAAGATCTCATGATATCATTAGAAAAGATTAAAAGAATAACTGAAATAGAAGTCTACATAGATGTAGCAGTCATCATATAAAGAAAGTAGCTCTTGGTTACCTCATTACAAGCATGTGCAGTGAATATGGTTGAAAGAAATCCATCTATAATGATAGAATGAATTCATCATACATCATCATCATGAGAAAGTAGATTTTGTGAGATGAGGATAATCTAGATTCTTTGTTAGAAGATTCACCTCTTTTGAAGGAAGCACGTGTCTCACTGGGAATTCCACCTTGTATGGGATTCACTATTTAGAAGGATGTTGGTATTATGACAAAGGAATGCAACTTGTTGAGATGGTTGAAGTACTCTTAATAAGAAAAAAGGAAGCTACTAAAGGAATCCTAGATGACCAAAAGAAGGAAAGAGGTATGTATGCATGTATTTAATTGAGTCATGTCATCATATGGTTGCATGGGTAAATTCTCTATCTCATGAGAATGGTTAAAGAAAAAGGGATATCCTCCTTTGGAAAGATGGGTGAATGCGTGGTTCACATATTAACTAGGTGAAATCAACATAATATGTCCTCATATGGAATATGAGGTGGTTGACAAAGATGAAGGAACTATGGATGGAAGTTCCTGGGGATAAATATGTGAAGAAAGAAAGAAGATATCATGAAAGATGAAACTATAGTCTCATAGAAAAGGAAACAAACATCCAATAACTAGAATAATTGGCCATGAAATCTCCATAAAGAAGGCATGAAGACCCTGACAAGGTCTATAAAGAAAGACACTTGAAATTAAATATCTTGGAGATGTGTCAATATGTATGTAGGATGTTGATGTTGCAACAAGCAGATGTCATGATGAAGGGTCATCAAAAAAGGTAATTTTGATTTGATGTTCATCTTTTATTTTTGAACAATATTTGGATGTGATGATACAGGGTTATCAAAAGATATTTTTGTATGTCCCCTACAACTAGTACTAATGTGGAGGGATGGAAGATATTGAAGGAAACATGATGTGGAAAAGGTAGTTATCTGAAGAAGATCTAGATATGGACTAGTAGATCACTTTCTGTTGAAAGAAAGGATGACATCACTTACATGGTTCGTGAATGAAAGTGATGAATGATCAATTCCCTATGAAGGAGTCCCAAGAGTTTAGATCTCCATAATAATAAAGATAAAATTCATGACATCAAAAGAAGGATATCTTTGAGCCGTTGATAGAACCATGATCTCCACCAAACCAAAAAGATGTTGTTGGAAAATAAGTCCTGAGTTGAGAGGGATCTTGGAAGAAAGTCCTTGGTTAAAAGGGAGCTTTGACAAGTTTCGATATGAGAGGAACTCGGGTACATTAATTTTGTAGGAATGACCACATTCCTTTATAGGAACGAGCACTTCCTCCCTAGTTGAGAGGGAGAGATAGACACATCATTCTTGTCTTCACATTGGGAAGAAACAATTGAGGATTGGGTAAGCATATGACATTCGATACTCTTTGATGATGTGGTAAGGCATCCAAGATAATAGTAGCCATAGAGGGCCGATATTATTTGAGGACTAGGAATCCAATATAAGAATAATATTGGAAGGACATACCCTGTGAAAACCCAGGTTGGTTATGTCCCTTGAGAGACAATGATGGTGGTGTTTATAAATCATTGGTCTCGCTAGCATTGTGATTTAATCTTGTGGAGAGATAGAGATGTTAGTCAAGGCCTTTCTATGTGACAATGCTGGATGATATGATGCTAAACAGATGGGCTACCAATCTGACTCTTCTTATGATAATTCTTCAGATTGAGAATGTACAAGTACCCTATATGGATTATGAATACCTCCCTAGTTAAGAGGGAGTGTTGAAATATGTAACTAGGTTTGGTCTTCATATTAACATATGTAATCATGATTTTTATGTATTTTATGTAATGAGAAAAATAAATTTATTATTGTTATTCTTGAGGCATGGGTTTCATGCTCAAGGAAATTTATTTTTATAGGTGAAGCTCCCATTGAGAGCTTCTAGGGCTTGTCATTGATTCTACAAGTCATTAAGTCATTTCCATTTATGAAAGACCAATTTTGGGGCATGTTACATATTGTAAAAGAAATTATTGGAGTCAAAATAAAGTCAAATGACCCTCCAATACCTTGTCAAATGATAACAAGTAAGTTGGCCTATCTAGAAGGTGAAGTCAGCCTAAGAGTAGTTACAAGTCGGCCTACAAAGATGGACATGAAGACTATATAAAGGAGGACTCAACTTCATTCGAGGTCTCACTCACAACACACACAAGTTCTATCAGGGAAGAAAAAAGTGCAAGGAAGAGAAGGACAAAATGAAAGAAGAAAAATCAAGTTTTCGGACTGTTTTCTTAGGTATTCTTCTCACACGTGCGAAGGGAATTAGGGCCTCTTTCTATAGCAAGTTGCAGTCATAATCAAGGACCAAAATTTGGGTCAAAGAAGGTCCCTCTAGTAAGATAAATTGTCAAAGAAATAAATTCAAGTCACACAAAGTTGAAATAAGGAAAAATTATCCAAATTCAAGCCACACGTGTGACATAGGGTTTTTGCAGAAGAAGCTGAAATTACAGGTCTGCAACAACAAGCTAGAATTCTGAGCTAGGGCCAAAATCTGAAGTAGTGAAACAAGTTTGACCATCTTTGACTTGAAGGAAGAGAATTTCATCAAGAAGAAGCTTTGAATTGATATTGGAGAGATTTTTAGTCAAGGGTCTATGTCTTGGAATTCGTCAATTGAAGATTCTATAAGAAGAAGAATACTTGTGGGTTTTCCTCTCATATTAGAGACATTTTGGCCCTGGATGATTTCCTATATCTTGTTTCCTTTGTCTTATTGTTTTTAACATATTGATAGTTGTTTGATGAAGAAAACACTGATAATAACTAGTGAAAGAAGAAGCTAATTAAGTGAAGTAAAAATACACCACAAAGAGTTATCAACACAAGAGAAATCATTCTATGTTTCTACCCCTAGATTTATCAACACCCATCTCCCTTTCCTTCCCCCACTTTTCCTTTTCCCTACTCTCTCGGTGTCTCTCTAAACCTTCTTGCATCTCCCTTACTCAATAGTTCCCTCCTTCCTTCACTGACTACCAATATTCTTCTCTTTCTCTCTCCCTCTCTCACTCCCCACATTATATTTCTCTTTACCTCTCTCCCCCTCCCCCCTTACTCTCTCTCATTATGTCCCTCTCTCTCTCTCTCTATCCCTCTCCTCACCACTCCCTCTTGCCTTCCCTCCCTTCATCTCTTCTCTCCCCTATAACTCCCACCACTCTCACTCTCTCTTTCTGTGTGTGTTTGTGTTGATTTTTCCTCTTTGTTTCATTCCCTATCTATCTCTTTCCCATGCCTCTTATGTCTTTATTCTCTCCATTTTCTCCCCCTTTCCTCTCTTTCACTCCATCCCTACCTCCCTCTATCACTGTTACCCTCCCCACCCCTCTCTCAAACACACACACCCACACACACAGTGATTTCAATCAATAAGGAATTTTTAGTTATTTTTGTTGGTTTTCTGTTTCCATGTTAGATTATTAATTACGATGTAAATTTATACAAACCAAACTCTCTATTCTTTTGCTAATTTTTTTGAAATTCATGTTTAGAAGGCAAAAAAACTATAGCTTTGTTACTAGTCTAGTTTCCCAAATAATAAACCAAAATAAACAAGAACTAATAACAATATATCTTGACCAATGGATCTTCCAATCAATGTTTCCTTAGATGAATATTAAAATCATTCAAATATTGATGTTGGCATCAATGGACTTACCATTCAACATCTTTTTTTCCCCTTTTCTCTCTAAATTCCTCCCCCCTTTTTCTATATTATTCACACTCCCTCACTCTCTCCCCCTCTCTCCCTTTTCTTTTCTCTCTCTGCAACTCTCTCTCTCTCTCTCTCTCTCTCTCTCTCTGTATTTCTGTGTGTGTTTGTGTTTTTATTTTCCTTCTTTATTTCACTCCCTAACTCTCTCTTTACCATGCCTCTCATGTATTTATTTCCCCCATTTTCTTCGCCTTTCCTCTCTTTCACTCTATCCCTACCTCCCTCTATCAATCTTACCCTCTCTCTCCCCCCCCCTCCCCTCTCTCTCTCTCTCGCACACACACACATGCTCACTTAGTATCTCCTCTTCTCTCCCTCTTCCTCTTACTATCCCCCAATATCACTCTCTCATCCTTCCTCACTATCCCCCCCTTTTCCCTCTTCACCTCTCTTCCTCCTCCTCTCTCTACTCCCACTCTTATCTCCACCCTTTTATCACCATGACTTCCTATCCTTCTCCCCCCACCCCCCCTCTCTCTATATCCCTCTCTACATCTTCGCCTCTCTCTTTCCATTCCTCTCTTTTTGTTTTCCATACTCTCTCGTTGTCTCTCTAAACCTTCTTGCATCTCCCTTACTCAATTTTTTCCTCCTTCCTTCCCTCACTTCCAATCTTCTTCTCTCTCTCTCTCCCTCTCTCACTCCCCACATGATATTTCTCTTTACCTCTCTCTCCCATTGTTTCCCTCTCTCTCTCTCTCTCCCTACCACTCCCTCTTGCCTTCCCTCCCTTCATCTCTTCTCTCCCCTATATCTCCCACCACTCTCACTCTCTCTTTATGTGCATGTGTGTGTTGATTTTCCATCTTTGTTTCAATCCCTATCTCTCTCTTTCATGTGCCTCTCATGCCTTTATTCTCTCCATTTTCTTCCCCTTTCCCCTCTCACTCTATCCCTACCTCCCTCTATCGTTCTCACCCTTTCTCTCCCTTTATCTCGCACCTCTCTCTCTCTCTCTCTCTCTCTCTCTCTCTCATGATTTCGAGCCAAACGTATTTTTAGTTTTTTTTGTTGCTTTTTGGCTTCCATGTTAGATAATTAATTAGGATGTAAAGTTATATAGACCAAAATCTCTATTTTTTTCCTAATTTTTTTGAAATGCATATTTAGATGACAAAAATACTATAGTTTTGTTACTAGTATGGTTTCCCAAATAATAAAAGAAAAAACAAACTAATAACAATATATGTTCTAAATGAATAAATAAAAATTGTATCATTATTATTAATTTTTATTTCAATAAAAATATATTATTATAATTTTCCCCCAAAAGAATAATAATACGTTAAAAGAATCACTATTATTAGGTAATTTCTTATTGAAAGTGCAAGAAACTTTCCCAGCCCATTAAGAGCACTGAACAACAACCACATTTTTAAAAATATTTTGTCATTTGAAACCAGTGCTACGTAGCAGCTAGCACTTGTCGCTTAGTTTAAATATAGCTAATTGGAGTATGAACTGCAGAGATGATCAATTAAATCCTTCATAAAAAAATAGAAATGAAAGTGAAAATGTTGTGCTAAAATGTTGTTTTTTTGGTGAGCGCCCTACCTCATTGGTTGTAATGAAGTTGTATAACTTTATTTCTTTGATAATGTTTGGTTCAAATTGATATGGAGAAACTTAGTTTCAATTCAATGAGATGTCAATTCCAGGAAACTTGTTTTTCACAACCAATTGTCTCCTACAAAGTTCATGGGAATTGTACATGATTGATATAGATTTGAATGCAATTATATTTGTGTCAGTGAAGGCAAGGGAATATGGAACAAAACTTTTAATGTTATCTGCCAAATGGAATTTCTTTTGCAGAGAAAAATGGAGTTGGGATGATCTATAATTTGTAATTTAGTATTAAATTGATTTTTAAATTAAATTGTAAAGATAAGTTAATTAACATTTATTAATAGTGTGTAATAACAATTGTTTTACTATTAATTTAACAACTAAATTATGACTAGGATAGTTAAGTAAATAAAATTAATAGTAACTATAGATGAATATCAAAACACTTTGTTCCTAAAACATTTGGTATTTTTGGAAATAAAATAAAAATTTATTTAAAAATTGATTATTAAAATAAATAAGATATATCATTATCCTTTTTCAAATATTTTCTAAATATTATACTTTTGTCTATGATTTGTGATTTAGTATTAAAATGGATGAATTTGACACATTCACTTTCAATAAAACCAGAAATAATGTTGTAGTAGATTAAACCACTTTAACAAAATTCACACATTAACTTTTTGCATGGTAAATGAGACCAATCTTCTATGTCTTGTTCGAGAAAAGAAGATAAAACAACTTTTAACAAACCAATTGAAACATATGAGAAATTGAAGGCTAATCACTTAGTAAATGTCGAGCAATCTCTAGCTAATGGAAGTAGAATATGGAACTCCAAAGTGGGATCTTGGTAATAACTGGTGGGAGTTGAAAATCCTTTGACCTACTAGAACAACAAACATTAATCATAGACACACGAAAAAAAAAAATAACAAAACAAAATAACAAAACAAAACAAAACAAAAAACAAAAAAACAAAAAACTTCTTTCACTCTTGAATTCAATTTCTTGTTATAGGATCAACTTCTTGAAATTTTACTTGGAGGAAGAAATTGTAAAAGCTATGAGTAAATAAAACCAAATTCAACAAAGTTAGGAAAAAAAATGCTCAAGAGATCCTCAAAATTAATAACTTGTTGACTATGCTGGACCGGGGATCTCCCTGGTAAGAAGTCCCAACTAGACCTTAGACCGTTTGGAGTAGTAGTCCCAGCAATGGGTAGTACGGTATCACCTTCATTGTGGTTGTGCGCAGAGGTAAGTAAGATGTTCTTGTTGGAAGCAATGGTGTGACCTTGCAATAAGTCATGGAAGATGCATGGAAAGGATCTAACAGACGAAAGGAGAAAAGAGTGCACCCCTTAGAATCTTGTAATAGTACGCAGCTTAAAAGGGAACATACAAGATGAAAGACATCGCAAGATGGAAATCGGAATAGTCAAAAATCCAAAGTGATGAGTTAAATCAACAACACACTTTGATAAGATTCGTACAAACACATACGTAATAGTCCATACATACATGCATAAGTTACAACTACATACGTTGTTAGAGTAACCAGAATAGTTGAACTACAATAACAATACATGCATGAAACATGTTGGCTCTGTTATGTTAAGAGAGTGTAATATCCCATCATACATACAACGATGATAGCTAATAGCCCCAATAGTGGAATGTTACAGTCACTTCCGCCTTCTCCTCCAAAGAGATGTACTCACTCTGCATTGTGGAGAAGCCAAGGCTTGTTACAATACACTCCAATCTTTCTCCATGTTATACCTATCATAAGTTTGGCTCCCAAAAGCCCATGCAATTTATGAGGTTATATATATAGAAAAGGGTGGGGTGACCCTTGACATTCCCCTTTGTGACTCTTCAACTACCCTCATGACTCTTCAGCTTACACATGATTGTTTACATTCTACTATTGATACTTGGTCTTTCATTTTGCATCATGTTTACAATACAATCTGCATATGTACCCATGCGAGACAAAAAAGGGCTTGCATAAGCCATACAAGAAATCACTAAGACTTGGGTAGTTGTGGGAAGACTAACTTGTCGACATCCTCTTGGTGATCATTGGTGGAGAACTGATGCCAATCTTGGTAGTCTTCTATGGTGTCCGCGTAATCTGTGGTGACATCCTTCTGAAAGAGAACTCTTGCCTCTATTGGATCTGGGTACACTGGTCTGGCACCTCTATCCAAATCTTCATATAACATGTGCATCGTGGTCTTGAGTGCATCCAAACCAATGACATATTGGTGCATAGTGTTTGTGCTCATCTACAAACATGCATTGGTGGCTATGCACATCAACTGCTTGAAGTACATGTCTAGCTCCAGTCGGACTTGGTTCTTTGCTTTTGCCTCGGTGAGTGTTCTAATGGATGGGATTGCATGCATGAGCACAATGACATCCATGCTCCTGAACACCCGTGCATGTGAAGCCTATAAGTTGGTGATGAGCTGTGGGAGTTCCTCATAGTTCTGAATCTGAATACAGATGCGTTCCTTCAACTCCACTGCCTTTGGCTTCATCATCTTTGGTAAGTACAACGGGGCTCCCTTGTACATCATTGCCCATATCTACATGTGATTAACAATAGTGTGTATCTCTATCAAGATGCGTGCTCTCCTAGCACAACGTTGCTACCAACCATTAATATGGACAACTGACTTATGCATAGTGACGAATATGGAGTACAACTTCTGCATGATTGTCTCGAGAGATGATACTTCATCAAGTATTGTATTCCTCCACTCTGCTTTGGCAGATGCTATAACTTACTCTTCTCCCTTCTTAGCCGATGCAACTACTTAGCCATGTGCTCATTCTCAACTATCAAGAATCCCACACTTGAGTTGGTGGCATCAGCATATGCTTTTGTAGCATCGACCAATGCAGCTAGATGTCTGTGCACATTGGACATGATCACTCGTTCTTGAAAATGCACAGGAGATGCATGGACATCTAGAGTGGGCACTCTATGTGATTTCACAACTCTGTGGTGTGACTCGTCAAAGGATATGTTGTGCACTATGTCTCCTTGATCACTTGGGACTTGCTCTACTCCTAGATCTGGTGAAGTTGGTGGAGTGACCTCTAGGCCTTTGGGCATGAGATCTATATCCTGATCCTACTCTTGCTTGATCAAATCTGTGTCCATGTGCTCCAACATCTACTCAATCTCTTGGGCAAAGTATTGCTCCTGCGACTGCTCACCCTATTTGCTATTTTCTAGCTATGATGAGTCAATAACCTGTATTTGTGCAGTTTCATCAATGTGTGCACACTGTGCTTCTCGATGTTCCTATTCATGCTGCACTTCTTTATCCCTTCTCTGCATCTCTTGTTCTTCCTTTAGTTTTTGCTTCACCTCCTGCAACTTCTTCTCTGCCTCCTCTAGCTTTTGCTTCTCCTTCTGTCTTTATGAAATCCTTTTATTGTGTTGTCGCTTCTTTGCTTCAATCTCCAAAGTTTCTCTCATTACAAGTGGACATGCCTTGAACTTGTAGCTTTTCTCTACCTCTATGTTTTCAGAAACCTTCCTCCTGCCTTTTTCATGCGCAAGTCTACTGGCCTTTGTTGTTGCTAATGTTGCTGCCCTGTCAAGTGCTACTGCCTTGTGTGCTGCTAACCATTCTACAACTACTATTAATAGTTCATTGTGCCTTGGGGAGTTGTAGTAGTATCTCCATGGGACTTCCTTAGGTGAATGACATGCCCCGTAGATCCAAGGATGATACACTCTTGCACAGTGGTCCTTCACTAATCAATGCGGGTCATATGGATTGAAACTTATGGTGCCAAAGGTGAACCTCTTGAATTCCTCCGTCTCGACCTAAGCATGCTTGAGACTCTGGATCTCATATAACCTGATCCTCAAAGGAAGGGTGAGCCAAGGTGCCTTCTTCTTCCAGTGCAGTCTCGTTAACAACCCTATCGAGATGTGGTATGCAACCTATTTCATGACCAGATGGTCCATGGAAAACTTTGGTAACACATGCAGAACCTTCTTCATTATGTACATCTAGATGAAGGTGCCAAGGGGTGAGGCATACCACTCTATAATGTTAACCAATGCTTCCATCTCTTACTGTGACATGCAAGGCGGATCCTGCTCAAATATCATCCTATACACCAGTGTGATGAAGTGGTCTAATAGTTGTAGTATAACTCCATAGAAACTGCACTAAGAGAACAACTTACAATAGATGTTCACAAAGGTTTATAAAGGTATCCATGCCCAACCCAAGCCAAGGAACTACTGAGGGGCACAAATTTAATCAAGCATGTAGGTGGACATGAATAGATTTTCCTACTGACCCTTGAGTGGATACCAGGCATTTGTTACTTAACCCTTCAACTAGAGATCCAACATGTACGACCAATTGAGAGGTCTTCCTTTGTTCGCCAGATGATCCAATACAATCACCCAACTCTGTAGGAAGGTTTCTATACTCTCTTGTCCATACAAGCGGCATGGGAAGATGACCAAGAAATGATAAGCCTTCCACAATGTCTTTGTTTTGTTTACCTATTTGGGTGTCATCCTGAACTTAGACGACTCTCTCACCCAACTCTTCAAGATATCTCTTGAGTTCGCATTGTGGCTAGGATGGGTGAAGAGTGCATTCATTTTGTTCACTGGGTGCGACAAGTAATTCATCTGTTGATAGTTCTCTACCCTGAAGGTAGAAAGCTAAGTTCAACTAACACTGCTTAGTACCATTGTCTCTGGATCAGTATGTGAGACAATCCAGTGGATCATGTCCATGCATGGAAATGAGGAATACCTGCATGCAACCTGGTACAAGCCAGACTTGTGTATTTTGACATAGACTCTGCGGTCCTCTAGATTCTCCTCAAAGGTGTTTGAAAAGATTTCTTTGATGTCCTGCCATGCGATATTTATCTCCTTATCTATGTGTTATAGCACCATTTACTACTCTTGGTAGATCTAATGCTCTAATTATGGCCTAGGGAAACCCTTCTTTCCAAACTTGGTCCAAAATTTAGAAAAACATCATTTTATTCCCTATACGCTACTTTACCCTGTGATAAAAGCATGTAAACGTGGGTCAGAATATACCCAACCTACGTACATATGTTAAAACACTTAAAAAAATAAATTTCCTTAATTTCGGGCGGAGTTCTTGGGTTTTACTTGTTACTCACCTCCTATTGCTCGTGGCCCAACTGTTTCCCAACTTAAAAAACTAATTTGGAGAAGTATAAATAAACCTCGATGGGAAAGCCTTAAAGGAGAAGATATGAGATATTGATACTATAGTGAGATTATCCCTGATCGAGTGTGATAAAATCCCTGTGCCTCCTGCACTCCCCAAAGCTTCAGGAAACCCTTGTTTCATTGTTGTAGATATCCTTCATCTCTCTTGAGATATCCTTGTATTGGTGATGGAGGAAGATTGTTGAGGCTGGGAAAGGACAAATCCATAGGAGGGTTTTGCTTGGAGCCGAAGAAGAACTCAGGTTGTATTTCTCCACTTTACTTGTAGCTAACTTCAATAAAGAATGTTGTTCTGTTTCTGATATTAAATGTGTTTATGTGTCTATTTATATTGTAATTTGTTTATGAATCTTACATTGATGCGTAATTGTTCATTCATTTATGTGATTTAAAGTTAATATCATGAACATTCTTTATGTTTCTACTGCTGTATATGTTTCATTTGAATAATTTTCATGTTTTGAAGACATCAAGAGAAGTTGAGGGTTTTCACCCTGCAGGATCTACTCAAATGTAGGACTTCCGGGTAAGGACAAACTTACACAATGCAATAGAATATGCATTTAGGTTGATTGCCTGAACATTTCTTATTGGGGTTTGTCCTCCACTCTATTGGGGTTGTCAACCCAAGACCCTAGGGTGTTCTCACCCACAACAGAATTGGCGACTCCATTGGGGATAACATTCTTGTTATTCCTGGTTTGGGTTGTTTGTTCTCAATCAGGTTTCAATTTCTTTATTGCTTGTTTTTACATTGTTGTTTGATCCATTAGTATCCCAGGCATCAAGTCTGATCTTCTTGATTAAACTTTGATTTTTGTTTTTTCCTAATTAAGCTTTGTATGCGTTGTTTTCTTGTGTTACAGTTGCATATACATGCAGGTTTCTTCAAGCAGACTTGCGTATACGCAAGTTTCTTGTATTAGAAACACATGTGCACACTTTTGTGTCTTTACACAGTTGCGTATGCAACTTTTTGAATTGTTTTTTTAAATCTTTTTTCCCAGTTAGATCTACTGCTTGGTGATTTATGTTGTTGTATGGTCATCTGTTGTCTGGAGAACTCAATTTTCCTATAAGATTTCTTTTTCAAAATCTCCTTCTCACTGAAAAGTCTTGATTGGCCTAAGATTTCTTCTTAAGAAAGTTCGTAGTTTGTGTCTTGGGTTCAAGGCTTCGCTTTGAAGTTCTTGGATGTTTTGGTTTTCCAGAATAAGAAATTGATATTTATTTCGTTTTCAGCCCAGATTTCAAGTTCCCTTGATTTTCTTGTTTGGTGGCCTTGTTGCTTTTCGTGCTTCTTTGAGAGTCTTTTTGGCAAGTTTGAAAGTATTTATTTCTTGACATTTTGTTAGTTTGTCAAAATATTTTGTTGCTGTTAGGATTAGTTTGTGCAAGTTTGTAGTCTTTCTTGCTTCAAGTTTCATTTATTTATGAGTTTTGTAACTTGCAAGATTTAAAGACTCCTTGTACTTATTTCTTGATCTTTCGAATTTTAGTATTACTTTTGTGACCTCAAAAAATCGCTTTTGTTTCCTTGAAAGAAAAAACACAAAAACATCGTTTTTTCTTTTTTCTTTTTCCAAGATTTTGGTTTATAGTTTTTCTGTTTTGTTGTTGAGAAGTGGATTGTGATATTTTGCAATTTGTTCTACTTGCTTTGGAGAGAGATTTATTTTAAATTTTTCCCTCTTCATTTTCAAGTTGGCTTATTGTCTCTATAAAGAACTGCATTTGCTCATGAGTGTTGTTTAGGATCTTGCATCATCATTTTGACTTGCATTAGGTTAGTTTGCATTTTGAGCATTCTTAGTATTTTTTTGATTTTGGGTGTGTGTGGATTGTTTCAGAAAAGAAAAGGAAAATATTTTTCTTATATATAGGTTTACGTAGAACCCAAGTAGAATTCACTTTTCATCAAATAAAATGACTGCATCCATATAGTTAGTTTTCTATTGGTTTCTTTTGCGTCATAAAACATCATCAGTTTCACTCTCATAATTTCCCTCGACGTAAAGAACAACTATACAAAATCAAGCGATCTAATAAAATGAACTAGAAATTTTATTGTTGTCATTAATAAACACCAACAACTTTAGGTTCATTAGGGCCTTGGAATAGGTGAGTGAAGAGTTAACTCTCCAAGGCCTCTCAAATTACAAAACTTAGAAGTTGAATAAAGAGAAAAACCCAATACCATTAGAAAGACTGGGAAGGCTCCATGACTAGGATTTAAGCATGACGAAGAGTGAAGACAAGGAAGATAGATACTCCCTCTCCTACTTGTTGGATCTCGCCTCATGACTATTCCACCCGGCTTTTGATACGAGTTGGTATCTATAGTTGCCTTTCCTAGGGATCACATAGGTGGCTGCAAAGGGCAATCTTGTGGCACCTGAGGCTGACATTGCATCACGTTAAGTAGTACTTCTAGAGGGTACCCTTGCAAAGCTTGGGTTCTTGTACCGGTAAAGGCTGTTGTTTGAAGGTTAGCATAACTTCTTCTAATACCTTCGCTAGTAGGCCTGGGGCATAATTACCCTAGACTATTTTTAGAAGGCCCTTGATTTTGACTTTCTTATATTTTGGTGTCTGGTCCTAATCACCCAGAGTGGAAATAATTGAAAGTTGTTTGATTGCTTGTATCTTTAGGGACTTTTAGAGAGTTCTCTTTGCTCCTAGTTGGCTTGGCTTTATAATTTTTTGACCCTTTAAGTATATCTCTTTAAAATAATTCAAAGTGGCTGATCAACAACTTGTCGGTCTAGGAGACTTCATGGGCTATCACCTATGAGTCCTGAGCCTTCTCCTTGAAGGCATATGAATAGTTTTTTCAACTGATGGCAGCAGGCACATCAAAGATTTATCCTACAGTTGGAGTTATTGTTTCGCAAGATAGAACTGGTACAAGTAGAGAGTTAGAGAGGAACACTCCAGTTCTTTCTCGAGTCCTCTTCCAGTCGAAAGACAATATTAAGGTTGAAGAGCTTTCTGAGTCTATTGTGGCTCCTAATTCTCCTCTTCCTCCTGATTATCTAGACGTTTTATTATACATCGTGACTCTGACCAACAGGCCTTCAAGCCCAGGTTTATATCGATCTTTTCCGTTGATGACCACTGCTGGAAGCATGAAATTCATGACAAGTGCTATGAGTATGCAAACTCTAGTATCCCTACAAGGAGGAGGAACCCTTTCTATACCTTCCATTACTCCTAACACTGCTATATTTGGTTCTACTTCCATTCCATCTTCGAGTGGAAGTTAACAAGTTGTTGCCTCTGGCATTGGCTTTTTCCCTTTTGGAATGTTGGCTAGCACAATTGCTTTGATTCCTTTAAGTATTCCATCAGCTACCTCCACATCCATGGCAAGTGGATCAGCTTATTTTCAGGGTTTCCCGTTTAGGAGTGGTCATATACCACATTCCAATCCAACTTTGGGATCAATACCTTTTTCCTCTACGGGTCAAAGTTATAATTTGTTTCAAAGTTGGACAAACATTGCGGTTAGTGGGTTAGGAGCCGAGAATCAATCTTATTTTAGTCAAAAAGGGAATATGATGTATTCTTTTGTCAGTTCTTTCCATAAATTTTCTCCCTATGCTAATCCATGGAACCCTTAGCAAGGGCTCTTTTCTCCTTTTAACACTTCTCTAAGGGGAAACTTTACTAGTTATGGAGGTTTTTCAGTAGGAGTTGGTCAAACTCCAATTTTTTCTGGACCACAAGGAGCTCCTTATGGTTTAGTTGGGTCTACAAGTTACTTCAGGCAACCTGGTGCCTTCACAAAGCTAGGCCATTCTTTTCAGAACGTTGGGATTTTCGCCTACCTTGGGTATAATCCTTAGGGTTCACCACGACTCCCTTTTCTGGCAACTTTAAACTTGCTAGACCTTTCTAAATTGACTAATGATCCGATTAGGTATAACCCAGTTTGGCCTTCGGCCCCAACCAAACTTCCCTCAGATATACCAAAATTCGAGGGGAAGACTGGTGAAGATCTGGGTGACCACATAACCACTTTCCACTTATGGTGTTCGTCAAACTCCCTGATAAACGGTTCAATTAGGTTGAGATTATTTCAACGTACCCTAACTAGAAATGTGGCTAAGTGGTACATAGAACTGCCAGGGGAGAACTTCACTTCTTTCAGCAATTTTTCTACTATCTTTTTGAACCATTTTTAATTGCTTGTTCGATATGATACTGGAACTGAACTTCTAGATAATATCCAACATGATCAGGCAAATCAAATTTCGGTTCATATCCAGGAATGGAGGAGAAGGAAGAGGCTCATTAAAGTCGATATTACACAAGAATTCCTTCTTGAATGGTTTCTTAAATCATTACAACTTGAGATCTCTAAGGACACGTCTCTCTCTGGTGTTTTCACTGAAGAGAAAGCTATTTTCAAAGCCCAACAGTTGGAACTTATATATTCTTAGTCTAGGGTTCTTCAAAAAATTCTACCTAAAGCTCGTAGATCCAAGGTGGATATATCCAAACCGAAGCTAGGTCCCCATGTTGATAGGCTAGTTAGATCAATTGATGCCAACACGGCTAACTTGATGAATCAATTGCAACAATTGTCTTTGCAAACTGCTTCTTCTATGAAGGCATCATCGTCTTTATCTACATCTTCCCAATCGACCTCTATAAACATTGCCCAAACTTCTAACCCCAAAGGAAACCAACAATTTGATGGGAAGAAGAAAGGATGAGGTAGGAAAAATAGCTAGGATGGGAAGGGAAATGCAAACAAACCCAAAAATGATGCCGGAGGGGGTGGGAAAGAATCCAAGAAAAAAGTAAAATTTCCATGCAAGTTATGTAATGGGGATCATTTGACTCATCTCTGCCCTCAGATCCAAGACGCTCAATGCTTGTTAGTGTAGCAGTGGTCCTCTAGCTCCCAGGTTGTCTTCACTAACCCTTTTCCCCAAGGGGAGCAATTACTTGCTAGCAAAAACTCTAATGCTGGTAACCATGCAGGGGGAAACCAGGAAGGGGGTAATTTGTCAAATGTCTACATGATGAGTTCACATATCGACGTCGCTACGTGATCATGTGATTACGGCGAATCAGAATCATCTAAGGCTAAGTATTCTTCTGATGCCTCAAAGCCGCTCCATATTGAGAGGCCCTCTGTTGAGTCTATACCTCAGACTCTGAAAGGCTTCGCAAAGCACTCGACCATTAACCCTAATGCTAGGGAAGCCCAAAATTATTTGGTTGTAGAATATCTAGCTCAAAGTGCTTGTGCTATGTCAGTGTTAGAGATAATCTAGTCATGCCCCGCTCAAAGGAGTGCATTACTCGGGGCAATCGAAGTAGTAGATCCAAAAAATTCTCTTGCGCTCACTTTTGATATGTCAAATGTCAAAAAGGGACTCCCCCATCATATGGATTTTCAGATAAAGTCTACATATCAAAAGACCAATATCTTTTGAACTGATATTGATGAGGGAGCTTCCACATGTGTGATGTCCATGTCATGTTGGAAGGCCATTGGATCAACTTAAGTTGTTCCTTTGCCGACTCTATTGACAACATTTGATGGACATTCTCATAGGCCTCACGAGATTATTCCTGCCTTTCCCATCTATGTTAGGGGAAAGGTGGTAAATATTGAGGTTGAAATAGTCGATGCAAATCTGGATTACAACCCGAAGAAGATCAGCACAAGAAAACCTTTATTTGTCCTTGGGGTACGTTTGCATACAAAAAGATGCCTTTTGGCCTAAAAAATGCTGGAGCCACTTTTCAACGGGCCATGTCTTATGCTTTTCACGACATCAAGCACATTATTGAAGCATATCTGGATGATTTAGATGCTCGTTATCGAAAGAGAATTGATCATCCTAAGCACCTTCGGTTGATCTTTGAGCGATGTCATTTTTATAAAATCTAGTTGACTCCGAGTAAGTGTGTTTTCGTAGTCACATCTAGACGGTTGTTAGGATTCATCGTGTCAATAGAGGGGATTCATGTTGATCCCTTCAAGGTTGAGGAAATACTTCAGTTGCCTCCCCCATCTTCCATACATCAACTTCAAAGTCTCCAAGGAAAAGAAAATTTCTTGAGGAGATTTATAGCCAATTATGCCGAGATCACAAAAGTATTTATGTGTTTTCTTAAGAAAGGGGTCCTGTTTTTATGGGATGATTTCACACAACGATCTTTTGATGCTTTGAAAAAATCATTAACCTCTGCTCCATTGTTGAGTCCACCTGATTATAGCATTGATTTCCTCTTGTATCTCGCTGCTGCAAAATCAACCATTGGTATGGTTCTGGTTCAGGAAGATGATGCCTTAAGTGAGCATGTAATCTACTATCTAAGTCGAGGCTTGGTAGGTCTTGAACTACGCTATTCTCCCATCGAGAAATTAGCTTTGGCAATTGTCCATGCTATCTAGTGGCTTTGACATTACATTCTACTTCGAAAAAGGTTTGTCTTAACAGTCGTCAATCCATTTGAGTTTGTTCTCAGTAGGTGAGTGATTGGGGGCAAATATAATAGATGGATTGTCATTTTGCAAGAATTGGATCTCGAATTCATGTCAAATAAATCTAAGAAATATTTAGTATTTGCAGAGTTGATATCAGAGCTGTATTCACGAGGAAAGTTTTCTTGATGAACGCTTATTTCTTATTTCTTCATGAGATCCTTGGTACGGGGATATCATTATATATCTCTAGACTTCTAAGTTTCCGCCCACTTTTTCCAAAGATGAGCATAGAAAGTTGCATCACCTTGCTAAGAATTATGTTACTATAGGTGACACATTATATCATCGTGGTATTGATTCAATCCTTAGGCATCATTTAACCTTGGAAGAAGTCGAGTCAGTTCTTAGTGATTGCCATAGTGGAGCTTGTGGCGATCATCTATCCAGGCTTGCAACAACCCAAAAAAATTTGCGAGTAAGCTACTTTTTTCCTTTGATCTTCAAAGATTGTATTGAAGCAGTCAAAAGATGCCATCCCTGTCAAGTTTATACTCAAAAAATGCGCGCGCATCTAGCTTTGCTTTTCCCTGTTATCACTGTCGGTCCTTTCACGAAGTGGGGCATTGATATTACTACTTGTAATCCACCTTCGGCAGGAAATCACAAGTACATCATAGTGGCCGTAGACTACTTTATGAAGTGGGTTAAGGCCATGCTTAATTTTAAGAATGACAATGAAACATTGGCCTTGTTTTTCTTCAATCAAGTTATTTCCTGGTTTGGTATCCCTAAAGAGATTGTCACTGATCATGGCAATCATTTCCAAAATCAAGTGATGTCTAAATTGGCTCTCAAGTTGGGTTTCCAGCAGGAGCATTCATATCTGTATTATCCTCAGGCCAATGGGAAAGTTGAAGCCGTGAACAAATCCCTTAAAATCATCATGCAAAGGATGATTAACAAAGCTCGATCCAATTGGCACATCATGTTGTATTTGGAACTTTGGGCATACCAAACGTTAGTTAAGGCTGCCACTAGATTTACTTTTTTTCAACTGGTTTATGGGTTGGAATTGATCTTTCCTATTGAATGTGAAATTCCTTCCCTTAAACTAGTTGTTGAACTTCTTCCAGTGACTACTAGCCTTGAGAAGCGCCTCGTTCATTTGGAGCATCTTGATGAGTAGCATTGAGATGCTGCCACAATAAACGAAGCCCATAAAAATAAGGTAAAAACTTAATATGATAAAGCTATCCATCCTAGAAAATTTTTTGAAGGTGACCTTGTCCTGGTCTATGATCAAGACAAAGATGCCTTGGGGGCAGGCAAGTTTAAGTCTATGTGGTATGGTCCCTTTACAGTCAAGCGAGTTTTGAAAAAGGGAGCTTATGAATTAATTGAATTTGAGGGAAACAAGTTGGTGGAGCCCAGAAATGGGCTCTACCTTAAGAGTTACTTTTCTTAGGCTTCGATCGAGCACTTGTTTGTATATATTGTATGTTTGTACATATCTATCTATCTGTTTTAGTGATGTCGATATTTTTGATCTGCTTTGGTAGGTATTGATGGACGATTCAATATATTTAGGATTCGCTGATGGTGCAAATAGGCATACCAAGAACCTTGCTTCCATGACTTGGGTGATTTATTATCCATCTGGCCAGTTGATGGTTTAGAGAGGAGTATGTATCGGTCTTGCTTCGAATAATATTGTCGAATATACTTCCGTTATTAATTTTCTATCCGAAGCGATATCTCTTGATATTGATTCAATAGTGGTTTATTTAGACTCACAACTAGTGGTATCTCAGCTGAATAACATTTATCGGGTACGAGGTCCCTATTTGTATCGACAATTTCTGAGAGTACGAGTGTTGCAATGATCATTTGTTTATATCACATTTGTTCACATTCCACGATCATAAAATTCTTTAGCAGATTTTATTGATAATCAAGCATTGGACTAGCATATATATCATTCATCAAATTAAAAAACATAAAAAATAATCTAAGTATCATCTGTATTTATGATCATCATAAAATCACATGTACATAGATAGAGTGTTTGTGTCCAAAATAATATACAAAAATCGGGATAAAATGCCCTACAAAATTTGGGCTTATGCCCATCATCATGTCTAATCATAAAAAGATTTGATCATCTATCTAGCTAGCTCAGGATGAGCACCTAGAAAATAAACAACGACATTGGCCACACATCGAAATAGTCACACCCAGTCCCATGGTACTCCTACCACGTGACGCTACATCTCCTTGGGTAAGTCCTCTATGGCTATCATGGGTACTTGGTGAGTCAATCTCACTAAGTTGCTCTAAACTGCATGGAGAACTCTCTCCTTCTCAGTTGTAGCCCCTTCGGCATATCTTCCATGACACCTATGTCGGGGAAATCTGTCAAGTCTCATTGGCCCCACATATGGAACATGATCATATATTTTGTAAGTGTCTTGTCTCATAAAAATATTTTTAAGTCCATTTGTATTAAAAATCCAAAAAAAATCTTAAGAAATTCAAAAAATATTTTTTTTTACTTATGGCGCCCCATGTTGTATCTGGTAGTAATACTAAATCTAGATCTCCCTGGAAATCCATTCCGACATAGGGATAGTCGTCGACAGCGATGAACTGTTGATCCCACCATGCAAAAAACTCATCATCAAAAGTCATCATGGGGGCATCACCACCCCCTAGGCATTTCATTAGGTTGGCCCATCTGCCCATATGCTGATCCCTCGGGCTATTGATGGTCGATAATACCTTGGGTCGAAGCCCATGTACTTTCTCAAAGAATAACAAGCATAAGATTGTGTCGTATCCAAAATTATTTGTTTGACCCTTCTGAATGGAAGTGAGTTGGTTCTTCATGTTGGTCAGTAGAGGAGTACACCAATCAAACACAGTAGTGAGGCATTCCACTCCTAGGCTCATGGACACATGTGAGGCTTGATGTAAAGCAGTAGAACTGTTTACCCTGGTGATGGTAAATAGTAGGATTTTCAAGGATAAACCCTTTACGTGCTTGATTGGAATCTGACTTCCAATCTTTTCAGGATGACTAGGACAATATATGTGGATGCAGTCTTCTACACTGAGACTACCTCTCATCCTGCCAGTAGAATGCATTATCTCTCCCCTTAGAGAAAGACTAGTAATGAAGTCAATATCTTATGTCTTGATCTTTAGGGGCATCTGATCAATCATGAATGCATCATCCTCTGTTCTCTAGTAATGAATCAACAACTCAAGAAATCATGTATTTGCCTTCATGTTTGGCATTTTAAAATTTTTTAACAAACCACAACCTCTCAAAGCATCTTAGGCATTTTGATCCTCCATTACTTGGTTATCAATGGCACTATGCTCCCTTTCTTGCCAAGTGATTGTCATCTTGCCCAAAAAATATGTTTCAAATCATTAGATTTATGTTTTTTTTACTCATGCACAAGCGGGTTCACTTTTTACACAGCTGCGTGTAGGGCCCTCGTATACGTGAGTTACCTGTTTTCAACCCGCGTGTATGCAGAGTTGAAATTTTTAACATATTTTCCTACGGTCAAATTATGAAAAAAACATCTAAAAAGTATCACAAATGATTAAAAACATGATAAAAGGGTTACTTGGAAGTTTTGGAGTGATTTGAACGGTTGGATTAGACGAAGGAAGTTTGTTTGAGTTTGTCTCCACAACTCCTTGCTCAAAACACAAATGACAAAAATGTGAGTCCAAAAGTCCTTATATAGGTTGCAAAATGAAAATTATTTTTTCAAAAGTTGATTTTTATCTTATGTCCTTTTTGACCTTTTGGCTTGGAGTGTCAAGAGTGGGTTGTCCTTACAGGAAATTTTGGAGACTTCTTCGAGAAAGCGGTTTGGTCCCATGACCACAGACCCATCATGGCAGGTGTCATTTTCTTACTAGCATATAGGTTAGGGAATACCACTTTCCATTGCATTTTGAATACTAGCCTCCATACTGCAATATGTTTGCCATAGGGTCAACCCTATCGTGTCTTGGTTCACAAACCATTTTCACTTGCTAACTTTAAAATCATGATGCGATGGTAGAGCCAACCTTTACATGGGCATATTAGTTAGATCGTCGCTGACTTTTGTTGCCCATGCTGCTATATTGAGTTGGCGCAGGATTCCTCTGTAGTCCTGCCATGACTTGTGCATTGAAGACTCATTCTTGTTCTTCTGCGTTGTTTTCAAGCTTTATACCCTAGAGGCTCCTTTGTGTTGAGTTGTATTGTTGCATTGCATATTGACTATTTGCACCTTTTGGCCTTGAGCCGACTTCACTTGGACTCGTGTTTAAACCACTTTTCAACCATGTCTTATGCAAAATCAACCTTGCAACCACTTAGCCTATACGACTTGACACACCCTTTTACCCGTGGAAAGAACATTCCTTTGAGTGTCCTTGACTAGTTTCGCCACCTTGCATTGAGCATAGGAAAGTTCCCCTCCCAGGAACTAGAGTATCTATTTTTTATACACTAGTTTTTTCCACTGTACTATAGCATCCTTTTATTCTTTTTCAAGCTTCATATAAAAGAAAAAGACAAAATAATTATATATTCCAAAAAAGAGTAGGAACGAGACATTATTTCCAGGTTTGATGGCAACTAGAGTCAGTTGTCTCGCCCTTGAACAGAGCACTCAAAAGTAAGTCTTTTCCTCCATTGGGATGGCCTTATTTTGACTTAGGAGAGCCTTAACCTTGTTATTGAGCCAGTACTCCTCTGATTGGTTACCTCTTCCAATCATATGGAGAGTTTTCTTATGCCTCATGCATGAAAAACTTATACAAAGTTATCATATGCTGCCATGTAGTCAAAATTGAGTCATGCTTTTGTTCAAGGGAATTAAACCCGAGTCGACCTCTCTGCGGTGTCTCTTGACCTATTTTTCGGTCGGTCATCTCTAGTTGTTAGTGTCATTTTCATTATCACATCAGCTATATTGGTCCTTTGCTCATGCTGATTTGAGAAGGTCTCCATTGACGTTTTGCTAGCGGATCTTTCTCTTATCGACTACGACAAATTTCTCTGAGGGTAGATCTAGAGCCACACCCTAGCCCTATTTTTATTATTGATAAGTCACCTTGTGCTCAACGTCGATCAGTATCATGGGTCTTTGACTAAGTGGTTTCCCTTGTGTTCGACATCAACTTTCATTATCACACATTGGGATTCATGCGGTGCCTTGGTTTCCATATGACCCTATTGGTGGATTCCTCAGCTCTGTGTCAGCTTTCATTATTGGTTGGTTTAGAGGGTCTCTATCATGTACTAGCCACATCTTGTGTACACCGGAAATGTGCTTTGGTTGGGTTACTACATATTTGTTCGTCTGATTCCTTCCACATTATTGGCCTAAGGGTTACACTCGCGCTAGATTGATGAAGGATGCCTTAATGCCTTCCTTATAGCGGATCTTTTCCCATCGACTTCAACTCATTGCCACGGGAAAGAGATCTAAAGTCCATTTAGTAGTACCTTAGGGTTTTCATTCATTAGTGGCAGATTCCTTCACTATCGACAGTGGGAAAACATCATTGTCTCCTGATTGATAGATTCTTCCAAGTTTTCGGCTACAACTCATTTATTCACACTTGATAGATTATACTGGGTACCTTGACACTCATCATCATTATCGGTGAGTAGCCTCACATTTGTTAACGGTATACATCAATGATCAGTAACCAAATGATTTCTTACATGGTCGACTTTAGATCATTTATTCCCATTGTGTAGAAATGTACCACGACAGTCGGTGAAGACTTCGGGTTTGCATCAACCTGTATTGGTTCACTTGTCAGTTACTCTTGTTTCTACTAGTTGACACCATCCACCTTATATATTGCAGCTCATTACAATGCTATCTTATACGTTGGCACCCGCGTTTTAGTGTAATACCATTTATTCCATCATGTGCACTTGGTACTATTTGGATCAATTTCTTGACTTCAGTGATCAACTTCATACTTCAGCATCATTGATCAACTCTTTATGTGTGATATTCAGACATGTACTTTCTTGATTATGATCAGATGATCCATTATGTATTTCCAATTCCTTTATACTTGTATGCATATTAGATCTGCTTTTGTACTTGACATGAGGACATGCTTTACTATTTCTGAGCATGGGTATGCCCGCCTCAGACAACAATTTCTTTCTGATCTCTTTCCCTGGCTTGGCAGGCTGAATTCTGGTGAACTCCTCCTCGGTCTCGACATGATTCTTTCTATACACTTATTACATTTCGGCCCTAATGTACCACTTCTGACCTCATATATTAGGGGGAATTTTTTATAGCACCATTTACCACTCTTGGTAGATTTGATGCTCTGATTATGGCCTAGGGAAATCCTTCCTTCCAGACTTGGTCCAAAATTAAAAAAAAAAAAAAAAATAGTTTTTTATTCCCTATACGCTACTTTTCCCTGTGATAAAAGCATGTATATGCAGGTCAGCATATACCCAACCCACATACATATGTTAAAACACTTAAAAAAAATTCCTTAATTTCTAGCGAATTTCATGGGTTTTACTTGTTACTCACCTCCTATTTCCCGTGGCCCTACTATTTCCCAACTAGAAAAACTAATTTGGAGAAGTACAAATAAACCTCGATGGGAAGGCCTTAAGGGAGAAGATATGAGATATTGATACTATAGTGAGATTATCCCTGATCGAGTTTAACGAAAACCTTGTTCCTCCTGCACTCCGCAAAGCTTCAAGAAATCCTTGTTTCCTTGTTGGAGATATCCTTCATCTTTCTTGAGATATCCTTGTATTGGTGATGGAGGAAGATTGCTAAGGTCGAGAAAGGATGGATCCGGAGGAAGATTCCACTTGGAGCTGAAGAAGGACTCAAGTCATATTTATCCACTTTACCTGTAGCTAACTTGAATAAAGAAATGTTGTTTTGTTTCCGATATTAAATGTGTTTATGCATCTATTTATATTGTAATTTGTTTATGAATCTTACATTGATGCGTAATTGTTCATTCATTTATGTGATTTAAAGTTAATACCATGAACATGATTTATGTTTTTACTATTGTATATGTTTCATTTGAATAATTTTCAGGTTTTGAAGACATCAAGAGCAGCTGAGGGTTTGCACCCTGTGGAGTCTACTCAAACGTAGGACTTCCAAGTAAGGACACTCTTACACAGTTTAGTAGAATAAGCATTTAGGTTGATTTCCTAAGCATTTCTTGTTGGGGTTTTCCCTCCACTTTGTTGGGATTCTCAACCCAATACCCTAGGGTGTTCTCACCCACAACACTATGAACAAATTAGTATCTTCATAGATGGGTTAGCTCATAGACACTTGTTCGAACACATCTCTAGTTGCACTCTCAATGATGTCCTTTGATCTTGGTCTCTTGGAAGCCATTGTACCTATACTACTGAGATACTAATGAAAACCTGTGATGCTTGGAGATAGAGAAACACTCATGGCAAGCAAGTTGTCTATTGAAAACCAAAAGAAAATTGAGGACTGACATAACACACCTCATTGACTGACTGAGAAAAATTTTCTCTGGGAGGAGCTAGGAGACTGACTGCCAGAACTATGTAGAGCACACCCGAGGCTTCCAATGAGGTGACTGACTGCTGAAATTGTGAAGAGCACAATCCATCTTGGCCTACTAAGGACTAGAACTACGGAATGTGTAGTTTTAGTCAGCATGACTGCTACCCGGGAAATTGCACTACACAATCCCAGGGGCCAACTAAGGCACAGTCTCTTAGAATTGCATAGAGCACATCCTGGGAGGCTAGTGTAAGGTAGGATCTACACAATTTTTGGGAGAAAGGAAAAGCCTTCCATCCCATAAATGCACAGTGCAAGTCAGGCAAGGCAAAGTCTTGGCCAAGGTAGCTCAGATCTGTCAACGGGCGACTGAAAATAGTAAGGACTGAATGCATGTGTAGACATGGTGTAGATATGAGTGAATGAACATGCATGTGATTACAATTAGTGCAGGATTCAGTAAGAAGGGAAAACAATGAAGTGTGTGAAGTGAGTCGACGCAGCGACGATCATTAGTGGAGAAACGATGTCATTCATGTGACAACAAGGGAATGCAATGCAAAACTTGAAACGCTTCTACAAGCTAACATGCAATGAAACAATAACAAGTATTCAATAAAACTAAGCAAACAAAACTCACACAAATTGAAATATGAAAATCGATAGAAAAGAAGAAAAAGACATGAAAGCGGACTTACCCAGAAAAAGTCATGTTGAGTGTGCTGAAAGTTCCTAGATGTGTTGGAAATTCCAGAGCTTGAAGATTGAAAGTGATGAATGAGATCTGAGGCATCCAATAAATAGTTTTGACAAGATCAAGGCCCATGACATGCATGCCACAATTCTAAGAAAAAGAGACACTTGGCAAGAGGTTTCTAAAACAAATTTTGCATGTAGCCCCTAGCTACTAAAAATAGATCCCTAAAATATAGGGATGTTTTTTTTATTTTTGCCTTTTTCTTTTTCGGGAAAAACAACCCATGAATGCAAGGAAAGATTGCACAGTCTTGGAGGGAACCGATCAACCTGTGAGCACATGCAACGATCAACAAGCCTTGGGATGACTTCTATGTATTTTTTTGTCTGAGTGGCTCTGTATGCCCCTCAAGCTCTATGAAATTTCTAGAATGAAGCCAAGGCTACCATTCAAAAATGCGCAAATTCTGAGAGCAATCCCTGTGATGGCCTACTTTATGCAATTTTCTTGGGGAAGGAAATCTACCTGCTCTACGCAATACTGGAGGACAGTACTAGCTGCCAGGATGCACTCTGCAATTTTGGAGAGCAAGGCTGGTTTCCCTCCAATGCTATGCATTTTTCCAATTCAGCACAAGAACCGGTTTGAGACCAAGTCACGAGAGGTCAACTTGCAGGTGAAAGACAAACAAGATAGTAAACACAATATGATAAGCCAAAGAAACTCAACTGAAAGCATAAGAACCTAGGTAGTTGATCTGAAATGGAGCAGATTAGTAATGTTGTGCTAATTCCCCATTCAGAATAAAACCCAAGATGCTTACCAAGTGCTTATGGATTCACCATTTTTGCTTAATTAATTGATTCCCATGAAATTTTCTTATGTAAATGTTATAAACAATGTAACATAAAACATATGCTGAACAACAACAAAATAACAAAAAAGAACATCAAAATACAACACACAACACAAAAATTTGATGAGGAGTTCACCCCTCTGGGACACATCTCCTTGGTCCAGCTTCCAATGCTTGGGCCTCTCTATTATGCTCCAATTTAAAAAAAAAGTGTGTTTATAATGCTCAAATGCCTCTGAAACCCATCTCAATGAGTTCAGAATACTGAAAAATGGCTATCTATACTCTTTTTGCAACCAATTTGGTGGAAAACTAAAGAATTTATGACTTCTCCTAGTTCTCCCACTATTCGTTGCACAAATTGCTCCAAAATTGACATAATCCCACAAATTTGCGCCAAAATCCACTAACTGAGCGAAAAAATTACCATGCAACGGACCATAACCTATCAGCTGATCTTATCGCAAATCACAATTGGTAAGTGCGGGCTTATGGTTTGTGAATAAAACAGGCGATTTGTGTTTGCGATATCAACGGACCCAACGACATTATAAAATTAAACCTGTAAATATATCACATTTGGGAACCTATCGCAATCGGTAGAGAACCATTGGGTAGTCATAAAATGGGACTCTATTTTTTGTGAAGTGCGATTGCGATCTGTGATCCATCGCATCTATAAAACAACCCAGGTACGTTGGGCCAATTTTGGTAGTACTTCCCTTCGCCGATCTACAATTGTGATTTATCGCATCGCAACCCTTATTTGCTTGGGGGCTGATTTTGTAACACATTTCTGCCTGCAACACCATTTGTGATATGCGGGGGCCAATGGTGGCCTACCAGTTGGCGCCTCCTCATTTGCTAAAGACCTTGCAACATCATCCAATCCTACCATGTAGACAAGTCAAACTTAAAGTTTGAGTTGCTCTAACTTCTGCATACGAGCTCGGATTTGAGTGTCATTCACACCGTTGGATTCAAAATGGTGAGCTCTTCGATATGAAGCTAAGTTTAACAAAATTCTAACACTTTGATTTTTGAGCATAATTTCCAGCACCTAATCACTCCTCCCCACTCGAAGTCTTTTCGACCCTAAAATATCACTTTCAATTGACCAGTAGGTGAGGGTACAGTTCCCTCACATTTCCAACCTCCATCCATTTGGATTTTGAAGGATTTTTACCCTTGAGCCCCACTCAAAGATAATCAATACTCCCCCTTTTTGTTATCCTTGTTCTTCTGTCAAGTATAGTGTCTTGCTGAAGCTCATTAACGAATTCTGGAGAAAAATATTCAATAGAGGGAATTTTCATATTTTATTCTTTATCTTCAATCAAAGGAGGCTCATACAATCTTAAATTATCAACATTAACAATGGAATAAATTTGCATATATGTAGGCAAATCAAGCTTGAAAGCATTATTACCAATCTTTTCTAGAATTTTAAATGGACCATAATGGATTGGTTTAAACTTATTACCTTCACCTTGAAACCTTTCCTTGATAATGTAAAGCCAAACTTCATCACTTACTTGAAATTGATGATCCACACGATGCTTATCATGCCTTGCCTTATACTTGCCTTGACTCTTTTCTATTTGTTCTTGAAATGTTCCGTGAATCAACTGAATTTGGTGAATGAATTTATTTGCTTTGTCTATGTCTCTATGTCCATCTACAACTACATCTTTCTCAAAGATGAAATCCAAAGGGGATTTAGGCAACTAACCAAGACATGCCTCAAAAGGTGAAGTTAGAGTAGAAGAGTGTTTTGCTCAGTTGTAAGCATGCCGAATATAATGCAACTATTCATCCCACAACTTAGGATTTTTTATGCAATATCCTCTTAGCAAATGAATAACTGTCTGATTAACCACTTCAGTTTGACCATCTATTTGTAATGGAAGGCTCTACTTTTCTTCAACTTGGTGTCCATCAAGTTCCATAAATTTGACCAAAAATTCCCAACAAATTAGGAATCACGATCACTTATAATAGAAGTAGGTAATCCAAAATGAACCCATACATTTTGAAAGAAAAGTTGAGTTGTTTTTTCAACTGTAATTTGTTTTTTACAAGGCATTAATATGAACATCTTTCTGAACCTATCCACAACTACGTACAAATAATCATGACCTTTTCTTGATAAAGGAAGTCCTCCTAAAAAATCCATAGAAACACTCTCCCATGGACGTAAAGGCACTGGAAGTGGTGTGTACAATCCTAGTTTCCTATTACTAGGCTTACTGATTGCACACAGTGAACAACCTCTCATAAAAAATGACAATCTTTCAAACATATGAGGCCAGTAAAAATACCTTTGAATATTTTCCATTGTTTTACTTACACCAAAATGTCCAACAATAAGAGAAGTGTGCACTTCCTTTGTGACATTTACTCTCTCTCCTTGTGAACACAAAGTTTTCTCAAATGATACAACAGATTATCATGTACATGGTAGTCTAATTCCTCAACTTGGTGGCCTTGACTCAAGTTTATATATACCTCTTGAAAGTCAACATCATGTGCGTATTGTTCAACATAACTTTCAGGTAAAACATAATGATTCTTGAGTAAAATAGCTACATTAACAACCAGTCTAGAAAGCATATTAGCAACTCTGTTATAAATACCTTTCTTGTACCTGATTACCAAGTGGAAATGCTATAAGAATCCCATCCAATGAAAGTGCCTTGACTACTACAATTTTGTTTGAGATTGCAGATATTGCAAAGGTTGATGATCAATGTGAATAATGGTTTCTTTTCCCATTAAGTAGTGCTTCCATTTCTTCACACTTTGCACCAATGCGTAAATCTCTTTATCATATGTAGGATAGTTAATAACACCGCGATTAAAAATCTCAGAATGAAATGAAATTGGCTTACCATGTTGTAAAATAACTACACCCATGGCATAGTCATTTGCATAT
This sequence comes from Pinus taeda, assembly GCA_000404065.3. NCBI lineage: Eukaryota > Viridiplantae > Streptophyta > Pinopsida > Pinales > Pinaceae > Pinus > Pinus taeda. Next base: position 32,596 of record APFE031575605.1, on the reverse strand, counting down.
GTTTGTATTTCAAATGGTTGTTTCGAATCTAACAATGCTAAAACTGGGGTTGAATTGATCTTTTGTTTTAAAGCATCGAATTATTTTTGTTGTTTGCCTCTCAACTGGAAGACAATCTTCACGTTGATCAAAGCATGTAGTGGAGGTTCTATGGAAGAGAAATTGGCAATGAACTTCCTCCAGTATTCCGCTACTTCCAGAAAACTCCTTACTTCTGTGACTGATTTGGGTATTGGGCAATTCAGAATGACCAAAAATTTAGAGGGTTCAATCTTCATCTCACCTCCTCCAACTATGTGGCCCAAATACACTAAGGAAGTTTTCTTGAATTCACAGTTAGACATCTTCAGAAATAGCTGTTCTTTTTTCAAGACATCCAACACTTTCCTCACATGCTTGAAATGCTCTTCCTGTGATTTGCTGAATATAAAAATATCATCTAAATAGACAATTACAAACTCATCAAGAAAGGATCCTAAAACATCATTCATAACTCTCATGAATGTAGCTGGAGCGTTGCAAAGACCGAAAGGCATAATCAACCACTCAAACAATCCCTGTTTGGTTTTAAAAGCAGTCTTCCAAATATCCTCCTCAGTTATTCTAACTTGATGATATCCACTTATCAAGTCTAATTTAGTGAAATATTTTTCATTCTTCAACTGATCTAGCAAATCATCTATTCTAGGTAGTGGGTATCGATTATTTATGGTAATTTTATTCAAAGCTCGATAATCTACACACATGTGCCAGGTTCCATCTTTCTTAGGTACCAAAACAATTGGTGAACCACATGGAAAAGTGGAGGGATGAATTACACCTTTATATAACAATTCTTGGACTTGTTTCTTAATTTCTAAACTTTCCAGAACTGACATTTGATACATACCAATATTTGGGACTGGGCAATCTTGCTGTAGCTGAATTTTGTGTCGAATTCCCCTTTTTGGTGGCAATCCCTTTGGTTCTTGAAACATATCTCCATATTTATTGACCACATCAACCAATTTGGCTTTCAGCTTTATGTCACAGCCTACACAGGATTCACACTCTCTGTCATTCTTCTCATTGATCATAAGGAGCACGAGATTCTTGCTGGAATGACCAGTCACTTCATTTGCCTTGCACTTGCTAAAGACAAATTAAGCTTTCTGTGATGGGCTCTCACAATATACTCCACTACATCTTTGAACAAATGATATTTGTTCTCAAATCTATGGAAAATGGCTTTCTGGCATGGTAAATTTTAGGGGCGAATTTTAGTCCAAGGGCGAAATTTAAGGGGTTTTTCATTTTAGAGGGGCAAATTTTTTATAAAACACCCATTTCATATATTTAGCCCAACTTTTATTTATTTATTTATTTCATGTTAGCCCAAAAAAAAGGGGCGGATAAACTATGAAAAGACTCATTTGACCCCATTTGCCTAGTTTGGGAGGTTATATTCCATTATAATCGCCCGATTTTCTGCTTTGCAATGTTAAATTCATTTGCAATCGCCCACTTTCTGGTTTGGGAGGTGGTTAGGAGGTTGTATTCGGTCCCCATAAATAAAATATAAATAAAGTGGCGGTGTGGTAAATAAATAAAACTTCTTTTTATATTTAGTCCATAACCCTCTTTCTATTTAGGAACACTCAAAAAAGAGGTTTTATTTAAGTGAATCCTATGGGCCAAATACCATATTTATAAAAGAGGTATTGTAAATTAATAAAAAATATAAATAAACGAGTGGTATAGTAAATAAATAAAACATTTTTTTATATTTACTCCATAAGTCACCTTATATTTAAGGACACACAAGGGTGTAAATAAATAAAAATATAAATAAAGTGGAAGTATGGTAAATAAATAAAACCTATTTTTATACTTACTCCAAAGGTATGGTAAATAAATTAAAATATAAATAAACTAGAGGTATGGTAAATAAATAAAACCTCTTTTTATATTAAGTCCATAACCCTCTTTCTATTTAAAAAGCCTAGAAAATGAGGTTTTATTTAAGTGAATCTTATAGGCCAAATACCATATTTATAAAAGAGGTATGGTAAATCAATAAAAATATAAATATAAATAAATGAGAGGTATGGTAAATAAATAAAACATTTTTTTTTATATTTACTCTATAAGTCACCTTATATTTAAGAACACTCAAAAAAATGTGTTATATTTAGGTGAAGCCTATGGGTCAAATACTATGGACCAAATACCATGGGCCAAACTTTAACCCTAATATTAGTATTAATAAAAATAAAGATGACACATGGTATTGACCCATGGTATTCACGTCGAATGTAGCCTATTTAAAGGGGGGAATTAAACCATCATAGATCCATCTTTGCTTTGGAACTACTAAGCCCCGAGAGGGATCAAATATCGTGATATGAAAACTAGCATAGAGTGAAAAAATATTTGATCCCTCTCGAG